>JAAAKR030000007.1:306555-316941 GCA_010014985.3 Delias pasithoe
AAATAAAAAATTCAACATTTTTCGAGACGTGCTTCGTGATACTTTTACTTATGCCTACTTATATATACTACTTTGTACTTTTTCAACGTAGCGGGAAATCAAAAATCATCCGCTGGCCACAGGACGCGCGTTCGCGGACTTGAGCAATCTTGTTTTAGAGTGCTAACGCAACTTAAACAGTAATAAAAAAATTGGTCACCTTCATATACATCGCTCCCCGACCGCCTCCCCTGCCTCGACCTCTACCCCTCGGAGTCCTGGGAGTGGCTCTGCCTCTCCCCCTCCCTCCGCGTCCCCCTCGCCCGCCACGACCCAAAATCTCCGGAGACTTCGCGAATGGATCCTCCATGCGCGGCAGTGACGAATCCAAAACTACCTTCAACTCTGGAGTCTCGTTATTAAAGAACGACATATCACTGGTGGACGATGAGGATGTCCTTCGTCTGCTAGTTAACGGCGTAGCGCACGTCGATGGCATTTTATCCAATGCTTCTGTCATTCGCGGCAACTTTATGCGGGAGCTGGTCGGGTCGATCTCGTCCTCTAAGAATTTGTTGGCGGTTTCGACGACACCTAGTTGTTGCTGTGGGACCAAATCTGCATCTATCCTTCTACCACGACCACGGCCTCTGCCTCTACGTTTTACTAAGATCACTGGCCGATCCCTGTAAGTAACAAGGCATTTGTTAAGTAGTATAGTAGTATGTAGCTATGTTATTGTATTAAATTGGATTGAAAAGTTATAGTTGATAATAGAATAAAATAATGACAAAAATAACCTTGATAGCCGCAAAGATCTTTGAGGTCTCTCTTCAAGTGCTGGAGTTGGCAGCACTAAAGGTTTGGCTCCTTCTGATACCGGCAATTTTCTGGGTCGACCACGTTTCTTAGGTTGTGGTGTCATCTCTACTATGTTGGGGGGTTTTTGAACATTTTCCGTAGTTAGGTCTGGTGATGACTTCAAAGTAGCAACTTCAAGTGGGTCTTGAGATAATGGATCGGGCGTTACGTTAAAATCTCTCGATTCAGTACTATCTTGAAATATAGTTTCTCTGATATCAGCACAATTTTGACGAACAGATTCAATTTCTCCTTGACTATTAGGATTACTAGCTAATGAAGTTCCACCTGATTTTATATCTGGGCTTTCACTGTGTTTTCTCTCCGAATGAACATCATTTAATGGCATCACCTTGAGCTGTTGTTTCGCTTGTAAATTCGATAGAATGTTATGTAATCTTGAACTGCCGTTTTTAGAACAATTCTCATTGTTTAATAGGGAATGATTTACTTTCCCTTGTTTAATTTCCATTGAATCAGGTGGTGACATTTGACTTGCTTTAGAGACTACAACGGGAGTGATTGTCAAGGTTTTACTGGACAAAAGTTGCTCAAATTTCAGTCTTTTTGAGTCCAAAACGGCGAGTTCAGCTTCTTTGGGTGAAGGCGGACTTGCGGAACAATCAGAATTTGACGATCGCTTACCCGGATTTCTTTTAGAAAAGGAAGATTTTTCTGGACTCTGCACAACTCTTGAGCTTCTTAATCTTTTACCTTCAGAAATATTACCAGATTCTGATTCTGGCTTCTTTCTACCAAATAAAATAGGTCTTCTTCTGTTCGTCATACTGTCAGCAGTAGTATTAACACTCTTTAGTTCATTTTTGTTTATCATTTCATCTGTGATAATCTTGGCAGAAGCACCCTGGTCAGTCTTATTTATCTTCAAAATTATTCTTGGGGAATCTTGATCAGAGCATTGGTTTATTTTGTCAGTTATACTAATTTCCAAAGGCTTTGTTACACTTTCGTTAGCTTCTTTACACAAATCTTGTAGACGGATTTTAAGTCTCGGAGACGAAGGCTCTCTTTGTTCACTACATGGACTTTTATCGTGACACAAATCAATTGTTTCATGTACAAGTGACACATCATTTGTCAAGGTATCTATACCTTGAATAGGAGATAGACAGTTTAATGTATTGGAACTATTATCACAATCCGGGGTACTAGACTCATGTTTTCGATTTTCCAATAGCTTCTTAAGTAAAGTACAATTTGTATTGCTTGGTTGGCTTTTGAATCGTATATTTAATTGATTTTCTTCTTCTGTTAAATGTTTTTGTAAATTGCTATACTGATAATTGAATATTGTATTAGTTTTTTCCTGTGCTTCGATTACATCTACGTTTTGCTCGTAATTTCTTGCCTTAGAAGTCATAGAGTGTAAGCCAGTGGGTGTTTCTTCTACCTTGTTTTGTTTAGTAGCTTCTTTATGATTCATTTGCTTGTTCTGCAGTTTGACTTCACTCACAGGACATGGTGTCATTTTATCTGGAATGCTAACTGATTCCGAATCTTTCTTCTCAGGCCCAATATTTTTCTGCACAAAATGACTTCTAACTAAAGATTCATGTGCATTGCTCACAGGTTGTATTTCGATATTTAAAGTAGGCTTTACTGTTAGCTTAGAATGGTCTGGTGTATTATCATCATGTACATTATTATACTGTTCTATGCTTGTATCAATATGATACTGTGTCTCACTTCCAGAATTTGTTCTTGATTTCCGATTAATTTTCATCAACAAGGGAGGATTCTTAATACAAGCTTCTTCACACTCTTCGAGTTTGGGATAAGTTTCTTCAGGTTTTAAGATTGGTTTTATATTTAATTTAGTAACCACTGGAATATTCTGATTTCTCAAGTCTGGACTACTAGTACGCTCCTTCTTTGGTGACAGAGCTGATGGCTGATCAGACTTCATGAGAGGTTTGATAATAAGTTTTGGAACAATTGGTGTACAGTCATCTTTTAATGCACTATAATGTTCTGATGGTTCTATTTCAGCTGGTTTAAAAATAGGTTTGATATTTATTTTTGTAACAACAGGTATATTATCATTATTGTCATCACTTGAGTGTCCAGATGAGTGATTCTCTGATTCTTTAAATGAGTCTTCATTTTCTGGTTTAATAATTGGTTTAATATTTAATTTGGTAATAATAGGTTTACTCTCATCTATTTTAATCTCACCACAATCAATATCTTTTGATGAGTTGCCCTCAGGACTTTTAATAGGTTTTATATTTAACTTTGTAATTTTAGGAATACTATCACCTTTACAATAATCAATGTCATTAGGCTTTACTATAGGTTTAATGTTTATTTTTGAAACTATAGGAACTGATTCATTTATTGTATCACACACTTCTAAATTATTATCTGGCTTTAAAACAGGTTTTATATTCAATTTTGTTACAACAGGTATATTTTCAAAGTTCTCTGATGTTTTCTTAGATATTTTCCCATAACCTTCATCTGGCTTAGTTATTGGTTTAATAGTGATTTTAGGCACATGACTTTGGTCTTTCAAATCGGTATTTGAAGATTCTGTGGATATGATAAGCTTGGGGATTGGAGGATTATCCTCTGAAGTTAAATCTCTGTTTAGACAATCAGGTGGTTTCAGTGACTTTATGGTTAACTTTGGACTAAGGGGTTGACTTTCTGATATAGTCACTGATTTGATAGTTAATTTTGGTACCTTTTCCATCTGCTTTTCTTCAGATTGACAAATTACAAGTTTCAACTTAGATGGTGATTCCCTTCCCTCTTCATTACTTATCCCTTTTATGGTTAACTTTGGAATGTTGGGCTCTGTATAAAATCTACCTTCAGTCTCTGTACCTGGTTTACCCAATTTTATTGTGACTTTCGGAACAATGTCTACTGACGCTTGTTCTGATGCAGATGCTGGGTCTGATGTGCTAGCACTATCATCATTCTCTGAGTATTCAGACTCTGATACTTCACTACTGCTAGACTTTCTATGAATTTCATTAATTTTTTCAGGTGGTTTAGGTATGGGCTTTATATTTAATTTTGTTATATTAGTAATTAATAGTTTGTCTTCAGAATTTCGAACATTTTCTTCTGAAACAGGAGCTTTAAGGGGTTTTATAGTGAGTTTTGGTATTGGAGATTTTAAGTCAGATTTGTCACATGGAGTATTATTAACTTTTATAGTTAACTTTGGTACTGTTCTTTCTAACTCATTATGTTTTTCATCTTTTAACTCAGTATCATAATTACTATTACATATTTCATTGTTAGAATTATCTTGGACATCAAAAGATTTATTTTCCATAGGTATGTGAACCTTCAAAGGAGGAATTTTCACAATACTTTTATTTTGCGCCCCATTTTCCTCCGGATCATTAAATGAACTTGATGGTTTTGGACTATTATTTAACAACTCTGGAAGATATGTTCTTTCAGATACATCTCCAGAGATTTTACATTCTTCAACTTTTGTTCCTTGTGAAAAAAATGTTGCACATGAATGAGCAACTTGTTCACTTACACTTGATTTCTCTTCAGAAGATGATGTTGATTCACATTGTTCACTTTCTCTGATTATGCCTTGTCTTTCAAAAATTGTGTTATTAATTTGTGGTTCATCTCTTCTTCTAACAAGTCTTATTTTCTTAGCAGGACTTGTGGAAGTTTCTGCTTTACAAATACTTATTTCACTAACACATTTTATCTCTTCTGATTTATCACTCTCCTGAACAGTGGACACAGCATCTGATGAACTGGATACATCCTTGATAGACTCACTTAAATGTTCAGGTAAATGAGAGCTAACACTTGAATCAACAGTAGAGGACACAGTTGAATCTGGACGAGTAAGAGCAGGTCTCACTAATCTCCTTCTTAATGGTGTTCTTGGAGTTGATTCTACATTACAAGATTTTGCCTCACTTACATTACTCTCATAAGAAGTTGATTCTGCACTTTCTATAATTACTTTGTCTCTCTTATCACTGGATGTCACACATTTAATTCTATCATTTGTTTTGTTTTCTAAAACCTGCACATTTTGTTCAACCTTATTTACACTGCTTGAAGGAATATTTGGCAAGGGGCTATTGGACAATGTTCCTGAACTTGATGCTTGTTGGGTAGTATCAACCGCTGTCTTTATTGAATCTTTTATACTTAATACTGGTGAGCTTGGTTTTGATAAGCTAGAATCAACAGCAATTACAATACACTCATTAGTGTGAGCAGGCTGTGAACTAAGATTTTGGGTGATTTCTTCTGATTTCAAGGTATGGACTGTGAGTAAGCACTCATTGTCTGTAGGTGCATTACAAGATCTCATAAAATTTATATTTAAAGCAGATGACTCTGAGTTGGGTCTTGTACTGTTGTCTAAATCATGAGTATTTTCTAATTTAACTGCTTCATTATTGCTGCATTCAATTAGATAACTTTTTGAATCATCAACATTTACAGAAAGGTAAGATTCAGATATTGGGGCTACATTTAATCTTAATTGAGAGCTTTCATGATACGATGAACATTCAACGTTTTCACTTAATTCACAGGCACTTGATTCTGATATCAAGCTTTGTTTATATTCTGAATGACTACCTTCACTTTCAATTTGAGAGCTTTGTCGGTCATTTGTAGAATTTACACTTGAATCTAATAGAAAATCTGATTTTACAATGTCTTTTGCTGAATAGTCAGCTTCATTTTGTAATTGTTCATTAAAATCACTTTTCACATTGTTACTTGATGCACATAACTTAGATTCTGATTCATGATCATGAGAGATAACATCTTCTCCAATATTTAATGGTAAGCAAACGTCTAATTGGGAACTTCGAACAGACAACTCACTTGTTGCAGGTTGCATATTATTGCCACTTTCACTTGTGCTAATGTCTATATTTTCTGAATATGTTTCACTTTGATTGTCCACTGTTGATACACAAACCAATTGTTCAACATTTAAGTTTGTAACTTTATTTGTTTCAGAAATAACACTTTCATCAATTTTGACAATACCAGAACTTTCACAGATGTTTATAGTAACACCACATTTTTGTTCTGAGTTAGAATTCACACTAAAGTCTATATTTTGATTTAGTTCATGATTGATGTTTACATAGTCATGGTGAGAAGATTGATTATTGTCACTGTATTCAGGTTTTCCACAAATTGCTTCATTTTGTATAATAGGTGCAGAAATAGTATCACTTTCTTTGCTTTCAATAACTGATTTATGAACTTCACTAACAGAGCAGATGGAGGGTTCTGATTCAAAATGTTGAGAGCTGGGTTCTGGATCTGGTGTATTTGATAGATTTTCGTAGCTGGTTGATACATTTCTAGCATCCGTATCAAGTAATAAAGGTAATCGTTTAGGTGCTCCAGGTCCATCAACAATTTCATCTATCATATCCAATATTGCCTCGGTGCTAGTGTTGACATCGTGTGTCGACGGAGAAGGAACACTGTCCCCGTCGAAATTATCCTCAGACATTGCGGGGGTTTGACACGATGTCCTGTGTTCAGAGGTATCTTGTTGAAAACTACTAGTTGCATCGACGTCTTCAAGGCGTCCGACTTCCTTTTCCCGCGCCGATTCGCGGCGGGAAGCGTTTGTTGCGGTGCCCACATCGTCTTCAGAACTCTCCATTATCTACTATTTTTCGATGCTGACATATCTGAAATATAAAACTTCCGCAGAACGATATTTACGTTACATACGGGTAACCTGACGACGTGAGAGCTTGACAAACCACAGGCACCATTCTAATTCACCATAACGCTATGAAAATAAGTCCACAAACTCATGGTGTAGATTATTGTATTTACACATGTACTGTTTTCTCATATTATGGCGTTTACGTGTTGGCCGAGCACACACAGGGTCAAGAAAACTATTCATTCAACTGCGTAAACCGGCAAACAAAAAGCTTGTATACGCCATTTTTAAAACCAAAGACATGGCAGGTTTGAGCTATGAGCCAATAAAAAATATCTTATTCGGACAATTCGGCCATTGTCGTGACTCGTGTTGGTAAACTGCATGATGGATGTCCATAGATTACTTTACTTGAGCTTATACCTCTTAAAAGAGTATAAAATATATGTATTTCAACGCGAGGGAAAACGAGTAAGCTGGAGGCAGAAAGAGAAGCAAATAGGACCACAGTAAAATGTAGCTGGTGTAGGCCATTTTTACATTGAATTTGATATAAATATACAGAACATGTAATACAGCTAAAAAATGTAGCAACAAACCACTCAACTACATTTAGCTTTTAATGTATTCGGAGATCTTAGTATCCTAAACTTGCAGTCATGAAATATTTGAAAACTTTAAATTTACTCTAAAATACTATAATCACGAATGATGAGGCCAATTATTGAAATCTTGGATACAGTCAGGAATATATAAGTTAGGGATCCAGAAGGCTGTCTGACAATCATGCAGTTAGATTACCTGTAACAGATGATTAGTGAAAGTAATAAATAGATCTGCCAACTAGATATGCTTTTAAGGAAAGGCGCTCATTAAATATCATCTATACTCTATAGAATTATAGACATAGAAAGTAAAATTTGTGGAGTAAAAAGCTATGTTTGTTGTATATTTATTATAATTTAAATTTATTAATTGAATCTATTATTTTGTATGGTGGTTATTTGGTATGGTACATTTCTGTCAAAGTAAATTCCATCAGAGCTATATGACCTGGGGTTAGTGAATGTTATATAATAATAGTTCATAAAACAATTGTATTTTGTAATATTAAAAATTGAAGTATATTCTGCTTCAAATACATACTGTCAATGTCATTCTTTTTATTTTAGAATATAGTTATAAATAAACGTTTGACATTAGGTATATCAATTAATTTTCACCAATTCAAATATGTTTGTCTTTGGTTAAAATATTATTCATAGTCGCTATAAGTTATATATCTAAGAATTTTGTTTATATTCTTACTCGATTATCTGTCGTTAACTATGTTAATATCATTATACTGACACTGGCGAAATTGTGATCGCTGGTCACACAGGCCAAAAAAGAAGAACGTTTTATTTTTTGAATATCAAATTTAAGAAAGTTTTTGCGTAGTATATATATTTATACGTTTTAATAACCATGGAAGGAAAGCCTGCAAAAATGCCAAAAGTTGCAAAGGTAATTCTCTGATTTAACTATGATGCCCATGTTTATTTCGTTAAACTTAATATAATATTCCATTTCTATTGCAGGTTAAAAATAAAGCGCCAGCTGAAATACAAATTACTGCTGAGCAATTGCTTAGAGAAGCTAAAGAGAGGGATTTGGAGATATTGCCGCCTCCACCTAAACAAAAAATATCTGATCCCGAAGAACTACGAGACTACCAACATCGTAAACGAAAAGCTTTTGAAGATAACATACGTAAAAATAGATTGGTAAGAAACCAAGTGTTGTCTAATAATTCCAATTCAAAGAAAACTTTATCATATCTTTTTTACTTTTAGGTTATTGGGAATTGGTTAAAATATGCTCAGTGGGAAGAATCCCAGAAACAAGTTCAGAGAGCCCGCTCAATATATGAAAGAGCTTTGGATGTGGATCATAGAAATGTTACCTTGTGGTATGCTATTAGCTGCAATTAAATGGGATTATTAACAGATGAAACTTCAAATAGGTACTTTTATCTATTTACAAAATTGTGTTATTACAGGTTGAAATATTCTGAAATGGAGATGCGAAATCGTCAAGTAAATCATGCCAGAAACTTATGGGATAGAGCAGTAACAATTTTACCAAGAGTTTCACAGTTTTGGTACAAGTACACATATATGGAAGAAATGCTTGAAAATGTAGCTGGTGCAAGACAAGTTAGTATATTTTGAGCATACTTCATAATGTCTTCCCTTAGGAATAAAAAAGTTTTTAATGTTTTATTATCATTTATTTAATTGGTTTAAGGTTTTTGAAAGGTGGATGGAATGGCAGCCAGATGTACAAGCCTGGCAAACATATATTAACTTTGAATTGAGATATAAAGAACTTGACAGGGCAAGACAAATCTATGAAAGATTTGTAATGGTCCACCCAGATGTAAAGAATTGGATTAAGTATGCAAGATTTGAAGAAAATCATGGTTTTATCAACAGTGCTAGGAAAGTATTTGAAAGGGCAGTTGAATTTTTTGGTGATGAAGAGTTGGATGAAAGACTTTTTATTGCATTTGCTAAATTTGAAGAGAATCAAAAAGAACACGACAGGGCCAGAGTTATTTATAAATATGCTTTGGATCATATTTCCAAAGACAGAAATAAAGATCTGTACAAGGCCTATACTATTCATGAAAAAAAATATGGTGATAGGTCTGGTATTGAAGATGTTATAGTCAATAAAAGAAAATACATGTATGAACAAGAAGTCATTGAAAATCCAACCAACTATGATGCCTGGTTTGATTATATTAGACTTGTTGAAAATGAGGGCAATGTAGATGTCATAAGAGATACATATGAAAGAGCAATTGCAAATGTGCCACCTACAAAAGATAAACAATTCTGGAGACGTTATATTTACTTATGGATAAACTACGCATTATATGAAGAATTAGAAGCTGAAGATGTGGACAGAGCCAGACAAGTATATAAAACTTGTCTTGAATTAATTCCACACAAAATATTTACCTTTTCTAAAATTTGGCTTATGTGTGCACATTTAGAAGTTAGATGCAAAGATTTAAAACAGGCCAGAAAAACATTGGGCATGTCTTTAGGTATCTGTCCTAGAGATAAACTCTATAGAGGGTACATTGATTTGGAAATCCAGCTTAGAGAATTTGATAGATGTAGAATACTCTATCAAAAGTTTTTGGAGTATGGACCTGAGAATTGCATAACGTGGATTAAATTTGCAGAACTTGAAACATTATTGGGAGACACTGATAGAGCAAGAGCTATCTATGAGATAGCTGTTGGACAACCACGGTTAGATATGCCAGAACTGTTGTGGAAAAGTTACATTGACTTTGAAGTATCTCAAGGTGAAACAGAGAGAGCAAGACAGCTTTATGAAAGACTCTTAGAAAGAACAGTGCATGTCAAAGTTTGGTTATCATATGCAAAATTTGAACTTAATGCAGAGAATCCTGATAACATAAACATTGACCTAGCTCGACGTGTTTACGAACGTGCTAATGACTGTCTAAGAAGTGCAGGAGAAAAAGAAGCAAGAGTTCTATTACTAGAAGCTTGGAATGAATTTGAAACTGATATTGGTGATGACATAAACCTCGAAAAAGTTATGATCAAAATGCCTAGGAGAGTAAAGAAGAGACAAAAGATCGTCAGTGATAGTGGTGTGGAGGAGGGGTGGGAGGAAGTGTTTGATTATATTTTCCCAGAAGATGAGATGGTTAGACCTAATCTTAAATTACTGGCCGCTGCTAAGATGTGGCGTAAACAGAAAGACATCACAGAACCAGACAATAGTCAAAATCAAGATTTCAATAGTCCAACTGAAGATTCAGACCAACAGACCCTGAGTGAAGAAAAGGCAGA
>JAAAKR030000007.1:372460-383744 GCA_010014985.3 Delias pasithoe
AAAAAACCTGTCAGCGTATATTTTGACTCGCATCTTGACATTTTAAGAAAATTTAATGATCTTCACGTTGTACTTTTAACAAGTCGAGTACCTTTCTTGAAGGCTCTCCAGCGAGACGGGATTCCTGAATCATATTAAAAACTTAACCCTTTTTTATTATAATTAACAATGGTTCATTAAAAAACGTAACCATTTATGGTATCATTGTTGCTCTGAATATTCTCATGGGATTTATGTAAAATTGTAAATCGTTATGGTGAATATCATTCAAATTGATATTCAACCTTTCTCGATAGAGCCTCCATTTTCTCATATGAATCGTTAATTGAGTTAAATTTCTGTTGAGTACCCAGTGTTACTTCTCTAGATAAATGCAATATTAAGTTAAATTTACATTAATCTATTAATATATATCATTATTATATATTTATTAATAGTAGTCTCTCTATTGAACGTTCCATTATTAATAAGTAATTCATTATCGTTATTTAATGGCTCTAAACATTTGTTATAAATTCTCGAATTAGTTGTTACAGTTCGATTAATAGTTTTACAATTAAGAGTTTTCCAAATAGAAAATTATTCTTCAGCATTCAAAATAGCGAAAATACTTATCCAGCAATTATAAAATACGTAAGCCACGCTAAATACCTACGCAAAGGCGATTCACATCGGGCAAAATGCCTGTTTGAATGCAGTGAGTGTTCGACCATCTGGAATGCTTTCGGAGTGTTCGCCGTGTCCACATAATCAGCCAATTAAGATGTAAACCATTCATTATTAGATTGTGTTAATTACGGATCAAATAGTGCTTATTGCGTTTTATGCTTCCGTGGTCTCTTGCTTCAGAAGCTATGTCCAGATGAGTTTATCATTCGCCTTGGGGTGGTCCACAATTGCGGATTAGACTAAGCCAGGTCCGAATGATCACTGGGTAACTGATCTAAAACCGATATTACAAATTCATCGTGGTATCAAATTCTTTGTCTCTTTTTATCTGACGTGAAATTTCACATGAGATGTTTAGATTTAGAAAAAAGTATTTTTTAAAACATATATACATACTTAATAATCCTAAAAATTTCTAATGTAGACTTGTATATTTAATTTATATATCGTATGCATTGAATTGAACCAAGATACATGTATGATAAAAGATGTCGCTCGAAAAGTACAATGTTGCAGCTCCAGGAAAATCCTGATTGTTTTGCTAATAATCCTACGGATGACGTCATTTGAGCAATACATGACTCGTGACTTTAGGATTTATTATCAATGGCTAAGTTATTACGCGACAGATTTATTTTAATACGTGGGTTGCACAACTGTTCACAAAGTTTAGTGCAATAAACTTTGTGACTCACTTGGCGCCTAAATAGTGGTGTGTTTTGTGTATGTACTACTTAGTGTAATAGTTATACTAGCACGACTACAACATTGTCTAAACGTGTTTGGAACAATCAGCATATAGCCATACATAAACCTATTTAGATTAAGGAGATGAGAAGATTTCTGTTCGACCCTTGTGAAATTGTAGGAGATGAATACACAGAGCGATAAAAGGATGCGCACACGCATGCCAACGGCTAAGTAAAAACCAAACGCATCTGAAAATAGCCATTTCTAGTCTAGATTCACTTCTTTGTACATTATTCTGAGCTGGTATATTGAGAGTTCGCCACGTATATTGTTGATGGTTATGCTGTTATATACAGGCGACATTGTATGGAAATTATTTTTTGTTCTAACAAGCAAAAATCTATGAATAAATTTAATGAAATTTAATCTAGATTATGGTATTTCTATGAAAAGTCGTGAGCTCATCAGGTAATACAATGCAAAAAAAACGTTCTATTGTTCTTGGAGCCTTTGATCGTTATACAATACATATTTATCATATTGATAAACGATGGATCGTAGTCAAAGTGGAATTTCAAACGAGTCTAGACACCAGGGCGGATTACTTCCTGCCCGCAGGCAGTCAGACATTCACAAAGAGACTGAGTAGAGAATCGTAGGATCGATCAAGTCTGATAAAGAAACATTCATATGGAATTTTGAATTAAATAGCTTCACTCAAGTTGTTACCCTTTATCGAAAATTTTCAGGGTCATTTTGTACTTGAATTAGCCTTTCAGTTTAGTGCTGTCTATACTTAACGTTTAAACAATATTCATACTAACTTCCTCCGTAAGACGGTTTAAGATTCGACTCTTTCCCGTTGTGTACATGACAGGACACTTGGAAAATTCGTTAAAAAAGTTCGTTGCGTATAATTTTTAAATTTTGTCGTAAATGGAAAAAGTATTTCAGTTTAGGAAACTCGTAATAAATAAAAAGTCGGTCGCTCTGAAGTATAAGGATGTCAACAAAATGAATAAGTACGACTATAATATTTTCATGACGATAGAAAGGTAGTTGGAGACTAATACGCTTCTTAAATGCTTAACCCATAAAAGGAATGCATTGATAAGTATAATTAGAACTAGCCGGGTGGTAACTTTAAGTGATAACTACTAGTTCTACTGGTTACAATCTTGGCTTGAGCATGGGCAGTTAAAGTAATCACAGGTAATGAAAGGCAACGTTAAAGAAGTCCTTGCTTACTTTAACAACTCACAGGGCTTTATAATGGCGGGGAATTAGCAAATCTCTCGAGGTTTTCTATTGTTTACAGTGAAAAAATATTAAGTTAATATCTTATATGTTGGCATATACTATTGTATTATGCTTAAATATCGGCAGTTTTTAGAGTTTCATTATAATTCGGTTAATTCGTAGTCCCTAGAAGCTTGAATTAATAAACTTTATCAATACGAAGTTGTAGGCCAACAATAACTAACAGTTAGTTTTACTTTAGTATATTAATACTTATAAAACGCTTTCTAAAATGAAATCGATATTTCTATTCAATGGTAATGTCAAGTAACGGATTGTAAATATTTATATTCGAATCTGTAAAGTAGCATAAGCAGATAAAAATATTAATATATAATATGTATTTTTTGCAACAAGTAATTTCAAAGCATCTTTACATTGTACGGTGTTTAACTGATTGGATAACTTTATAATTTGAAATGGGAACATATTCGTATGAAAAACCCTTTTCCAGGTACAGAAAAACATACAACACGCTTCATTGACGCTTCAGATGCCACATACCATAAATAATATTGCGGATTTGTGATCGACACACGCGCCGATCCAATGAGATCTAAAAAGCAAATCTTTTAATTCCATATGTATGAAGCCATCTTGATAAGTGACATTTTTACTTCGGGTCTCCATAGATCTTGTGGCTTTTCAGAGGATAAGAAATGCGAACGTCTTTCTATAGTTTTGTCACGTCTAAGCCGCGGAAATTGTTTAACAGATAATCTAATAAATTCATCACAATTTCAATAAATTACATTGTTGAAATTACAATACTTCCATTTTAACAACTATAGAAAATCACTACAAGTATTTCTTTATCATTGCATTAAAAGAGAGACAGTCTAGTCTGGGACTATTAAGAGTACTCAGCACATTCTGACAGATTCGAGAAATTACTATGAGCTAAAAGAGGATATTTGACAACTTTTTACTAAATAAGAATACAAATATTTCATTTGTATCGTTCTGCAGTTGTCGTGGTTATTCGTGCAATTAATGTTCGCATATTAAATAAAAAAGCTGTGTCTATCGAATTAGCAGCCAGCAGACATATTTGCTAACTATTACGACCTGGGGTCCTTTAAGAAAAGAGCGTGCCTATCCCTTAAGAGCCAGCAACGCACCCGCGGCTCTGTTAGGACCGGAGGTGTCCATGGGCGGAGGACCGCTTATCCTAGCTAAGCCTCCCACGTACAAATTAAAGAGATGGAAATGGTAAACATCTAAACGAATAGACTTGTTTAAATCATGAAGTAATATTTTAACTGATAAAACTGAATGAAAATTATGTAGTGTATGTATCGTATGCTCTCATATCATTAATGTTAACTCAACATATGTAGTCCAAACGGAAGAGAAACTATTATAACGTTGTTTTTGTGTAAAATTAAATTAAAAACTGTAATTAAAATAGCTACACTAAAAGACCCTTTTGGTAGCTCGTGCCGGCCTATTATGAATTCCTGTTAGCTTTTTGTTCGTATTTTTGACGCGTCTAGCATTCCGGAACACGAAACAGGTTTACATTTAGTTTTATTTGGAATAACTAGCTTGTGTCAGCGGTTTCTCTCTTTCGCTTTCGTTTGCTTAAGGTCGTGTCTGCTCCTTTGAATAACTAAAAAGCACTGAAATCTTTTTGGTAATAAATTAAAAATATAAGATAACGTCGACGACAATAAAAAATTAAATATAAATTCTCTATCTATTAAACTATATACAAAAACTTTCGAGGTCAATTTTGAGAATTTTTTTAAAGAATTATTATGTAACTAATTATCAGTTATTATTATTGACTAGCACTTTTATTTAAATATTTTCATTAAATAGTTATCCTGCAAAATCTATTTAGAGCGCTATTAAAAAAAATCAATTTAAACGTCTAAACAACTTTGGCGGCCCAATTTACTCGTTGACGCGGCGAACTCTATACACTTCAAGCGCAAAGCACTGCATAAAATGTCAATAGAATCGGGCTTGTTAGGAGAATAAATACTGCAGCGCTTTTTATGATTTATTGTTTATTCGCACTGGAATGCATTCGAATTTTTTATACTGACAGTTTGGACAATCATTTGATTTGAAACGGTTACTAACGCTTTTTAATTAACGTCAGAAATATTGAATGCCAATATTGTAATGTGCATATTGACATTTATACAAATATTATTAAATATAAAAAAGTTGACATTTAAAAAATTCTTGTACTGGCGGGATCTACTTCCAAGTGAACTGAAATAGACAAAAAATTATTGATGAAGATTAAACCTTATTTTTGGATACACACAATTTCTTTATTGTATACATAAATAAATAGCTTAATTCGAACATGCCAGCACATAGTTAAAAGAAGTATGTTAAATGTAAAGACATTAATACAATAGTATTTTTAAGAATTTAAAAAGATTCACATCCCATTGTAAGGTTGTAACCAGTTGTAGTCATGGAATTTGTTGTTCACATCGGTAGGTAACGAATTTTCTTTAAAACCTGTTAGTACATAAATCAATGTCGTTTCCCTATAAAATATTTTAAATTTTTTCATTCACATGTAAGAAACAGGTTTAACGCCTACATTGATTGTTATTTAAATAGAAATATCCATTTTATGCTTACGATGTTTCTCTATTGTAAAATATAAAGAAAACTATCAAAATTGCCTTCTAAATATGCAAATTTGGAATTCTTAAAACAACACATTCCAAGACATATATAATTACTATATTTATCCAAAAATATAGATTTCTTACATTCAAATCACAATTTATAACTTGACGTTCCAGCGTACTTCATAGTACCTAAGATAATATAATGTTTCTCGTTTTATATTATATTAAATTCAGTCGTCGTATACCCAGTTGATATACCAGTTTCTTAATTCAGTAAATGGCCATGTTTAAATACATATATCTTGTAATAATTTAAGTTATTTTATAATTGGGATTTGTTGCAAATTCATTAATTACCTGCACTTACATTGGTGTTTTATGAAATAGAAGGATTGTCCGAAGTGATACCGCGGGCTCACAGAATGCTCAAAGTAAAACGGTACTTATACTGTTTCTCTGAGTGAGTGAGGTTATTGGAGGTCCTTGAAATTATACCGCTTGAGCAGCGTAAAAAGCCGGCAACGCAACCAAAGCGCGGACTACGTCGCGGTTGTCCATGTGCAGCAGTTCTCTTACCATATAAGAGGCCCACCTGCTCCGTCGTCCGTTGTACCATACACATAATGCAAAGCGATTTTGATTATTTTTGTCTTTACTAAAGAATGTTGACTGGAAAGCCAAACAGAGATGTTTACATAACACACGTTAATGGGAAAGTAAACCGTTGCATTGTAATTTGTGTGGTTATTATCTTTAAGTTTTTTAATTTGAATCTTGATGTCAATTGACTCACATGATATAGACATCTGCGATTTATTACCATGGCTTGTATAGAGATGCTCTAGATATATTTAAATAGTAAAGAAAGTTCACGGACATCAGTGTTTCGATAGAATTAGATGATGCGATTTCAAATTACCTTCAAGTGATCGCAATTAATCGAAATTTTACTCTAATCTATTTTATTGTGTATTTGTGTATATGGTGTAGTGTAGAAACGGTAGTGTGGAATGTTTACTGTTATTAATCTATACTCTTTTTGTAAAGTTACATACTATTATTATTTATTTATTAGTTACTCATTTTCTGTGACGTTGTAGCGGGTAAAGTCTGGATTTACTGATCCGATCTTGAAAATTCTATCACCAATGGCACGTTATTTGTGAGTGATGTAGGTAATATATTTATCTGATGCCTTTTACGTGGTTGTCGGATTTGCAAAGTAAGTCGAAGTAAAAGCGGTCGAACGATAGTATTTCTGATGATCGCTGCTTTAACGATGAGAGAAATGAGAAGAGAAAAGTTTGAAAGTTTAATAATGGCTACAAAAACTCCGCCACAGTATATATCTTACCTAAATAGTCTTGCCGGGTCAGTTAAATTTCTACTGTATTTTATATAAATTAATAGCTATTTGCACTTTCCCTATATAAACTTTCTTAGAAAAATGTATAAAGTTTCAACTCCGTATAATAATATTACGATTTGCACTATCAACCTATAACCCCGTTATAAGTTACGTTGCCGTTTTCAAAGTTGATAAAACTTAACAACTTAGCATTTTAAAAATCACATAACCACATCATATCTTGTTAAAAGATGAAAAAAATGGAGGAAATTCCGTTAAGCGAAATTGTGCTGTATATATTCAGAAATAATTCGTATAAGCTATAATTTAGCTGATGATAAACAATGTTGCCATGACAGTGACGGATACTTAATTCGCGTAACCCATGTGTGCTAGTTGCCTGTAGGTAATTACACGAAGCAATCACCCGATCTCCAAAACTGTAATTATCTGGCAACATTGTCAGATTATGCAAAGGTACTACGAGTGAGTTGATCGTTCTGGTTTGTGACGCTATGGGCGCATAAAACTATACACAATGACATTAAACTAGACAGCGATGAGTTTGACCTTTTAAAATTGTAATAACATTTTAGCATCTGATCCTACTAAATTTCCTGTTTCCTTTGGATTTGGTACTACGTCCTCGAGGTAAGGTAATTAACTATTTACTAAAGTACACCCTAAATTTTCATTAAATGAATACTAAGATCACGAAATACCTGAACATTTATTAGCAATGGAGCCGTAGCAATGGAGAATAATTTCTAAATTATACTTTAAACTTATATTATTAATTATTTGTTTGCAGCTAAATATAACTGCAATATAGTTATATACTTACATTAGTAAGTAAACAAGTCAATTTCAATAAAACTCTACGGTAATAACCAAGCTTCGATGTCTATATGAAATGTTTTAATTCGTTCTTGAAGTACTTAAATAATTTTACAATATATTATACAGACAAAGATGACGATTGATTTATAGGCTGACTTTTTATGAAATAATAGTTTGATCGTCCAATTAATTTCTTTTGCAGTTTTAATTGCGCTCCTTGAATGATTGCAAAAAAGTAAAAGTATAAAGCAAAGGGCACTTACATAAGTCAAACGTGAGTTCGAATTTATCGGTAGCAATTCGTTGACAGCGAAAGTTTCGAAAGCGATACAGATTTTATCGAGACATAAACTATCATTAAGTGTCGACTTACTATGCTCGTGACCCTTCAATCTGATATAGAAAAGTAACTAAGCGACATAATGCTGTAAGACGCGATCCTGATATATGTATATAATAATATATAGCAAAGTATGTTGGCTAAAAAATTCTGTAGATAATTTTATACATAGCGGTTGAGGAGGGAAGCATACGTTTTATCTTAACGAGGTACAATAAAATATGTAAACGTAAGGAAATATGTTTGATCGCGGTAGGAATATCTTATCTAGCTTAACTTTTATATTAAAATGCGGTGATGCGGTGAAGTAATTGTTATGTGATTAAAAATGGTTTTAAAAGTAATTTAATGATTTTTATTAATTTATATGATTGATATTGGGCGTTTTCGTATGTCTTCCCGGTTTGAAATTTTTCCCTCTGCAGTTATCATAAATTGCATTGACTTTAATATCAATGTTCATGATGCCGTGTAATATTGATAAATTAATTAATGTCGGGAATTATTATGCAATTTGATAATTTATTTTGCGGGGGATAAATTAACAAGTTTATTACTATATTAGGTGAATTAAAGGAAATATGATTATTAAAAATGTTTGCTGAAATATTATCAATTATAAGTTTACTTAAAAACTACGAAAATAGAATTTTCACGCAATATTATATTGTTGTTTTATGTCAATCAAAGCCTTTTCACAACGCGTAGTATTCATTATTGAAACATTACGAACCGTACAACAGCCTTTAAATTAAATGTCAGCGAATAAATGTAATTAATTTCGTATGGAACCATTTTACGTTTTTCATCAATTTTTAATTACTAGTGAGTTTACTATCTCTCATACATTTTATTAAAATGTAATCGTGACATAATTGTATGAAGATTAAAAAGTAGTTATTATCCTAACGATAAATTCTCCATCTTCAGAGCGGTTCTGCGCGGAACAATCTCGGTTCTATTATTAGAGAAAAACATATTTCACATATCAAAGACAGTCATATATTTTCCAAGGATATGAAATGTGCATTCCAAAAGCCATGTTTATCTCATGGGCACTTGAAATCGGTAGAAGTGCCAACATATTGAAGTTATTAGACACAAAATATATACAATAAGTATACAATTTATTTTGTGAATGACATACAATTAACTAACCAAACAGTTTACAATTATTAATGTTTAAACTCCGTGTTTAAATAATAAAATATGAAAGTAGGCGTTATTTGAGAATTATTAATTTGCTGATAATATAAAAATAATGTTTCAGAGACGGGGAGCACGGATAAGAGCAATGGTATGAAGGAACCGGGATCACCTGAGGAATTGGTATGTCAAATTGTCTGTTTCTTACCTATTTTCAAAGATAATTTCTAACGCTATTTCTCTGCATAGAACAAAAATTCTGTAAAAACTTTGAAACAAACCATTTTTCTAATTATACAATATATTATATCATATATTGTATGCTCTTGAAAAAACCTTTTTTTTATTATGTATGTCATTTAATTTATTATAATGAAAGCCTATACGTCGGCTACGTATGATAGTATTTATAAATTCTTCGTATATAAAAACTTATTATTTCCTTCTTCCTTATACTAGTAATTATTTTTAAAAACGTGTCTCTAAAAACGTGTTAAAATAATAAAACTATTACACGCAGCTCACTGAGGCGTAAATAATTGTGTACAACGTTCGCAAATTCTTTTCCAACGGGTTGCTAAACATATCCGATTTGTGATTCATTTTTATGGTGGTATAATCTCGTTGGCAACGTTAGAAAACCGACGATGAAAGGTGAAATGTCGGCGTATTTTCCTCTAACGTACAGGAAAAGGGATGAATGACGCGCCAATATATGGCTGTCAATCTATCGTAAAAGCAATCTCTTTAAATATACTATAATATGAAATGCAACAAGCATTTGTCCATACTAATTGAATAAGTGTAATTCAATAATTTTGAATAAATCTCATCTATGAACATTTAAATGTTTTTAGTAGCGGAATTTGTATCTGATTGGAGTTCATATAGATATTTTACAGCTCTAGTGAAAATTTTATTGACTAAAACAGCAATGAAGTAGATTGTCAATCTTCTACTATTTTTTACTACTTATATTGCTATACGTAATTCGAAATATCCGTAGACGTCAACACGAGCAATGTGCATACATAGGTCATGTTGACGTCAAGGTTGATGTACTATTACAGATATATATTTAATTCTATCTGAATTTTCACTATCTTATGCATTTTAATATTTGTTACATAAGTCATGATTTTAAATAAATATTTTTAGTATTTTTATTTATATACAGTTGTTATATACGGTTGCTAACTCAATGATTTTCCTCTGAAATATATTCATATCAAAATGTGATTATATATTTTGTTTATGGATAAATTATATCGTAGAGCGGGGCTAGTTGAGCAATTTTTTACTTAGCGGATATAGCTCCTCAATGATAAGTCTCAATGAGTTGTTATGAAGCTTGATAGATTAGTAATTTAACCCTTAGCGAAAGTTTTCATAGTAATTATTTTGTAACAAGTCGAATCTAAAAGCTACAGTCTGTTTTAACGCAGACATTCAAGATTTCTCAACTTACCCCAATAAGTTGATATTCCAAATTTTAAGATCATGAAGTATATATTAAGCTTTAGACGGTGTTCTAGGTATGTCTATGTAAAATTAAAGTAACGCTTTTATTTGCCACTCTTAATGATCGCACTTCGAACATTTTGATTGATGATGGCACGTGTAAGCTGTTTAATTCAAATTTTAACCCAATTCAATAAAAACGAAAAAATACGTATCGCAGAGAGCTGGTTTGCTTTAATCGGCAAAGAGTTGTGAGTGCTGACGCAGAACTAGAGCCGACTCGTCCGAAGTGAAACCACAGGCTCACAGAATACCAGCGTGACACATTACTGGTACAGTGTTACGCTGAGTGAAATATCGGAAGCCCATGGAATTATACACCTTAAGCGGCGTAAAAAGCCGACAACAGCGCGGTTGTCTACGAGTATATACAAATAAATATCGTAAGACGTTTCATATCCACAGATGAACCATAATTTATGTGAAAGAAGGATTCTACAAACGATCCTCAAATTATTATTTCCGAGACACAAAACGTTGAAATTCGAGATCCATCGTCCACAGTTTATACAATTACATTTGAAGTGATAATTTTTTTCTTTTTGACCAACTTAAGAAGATAAATGATATTAAATAATACCATTTATTTGGAAGATAAATATCTTGCATAACTCGACAACTTATACTCATCTATCGTGCAGAATATTTTTGTACTATTCTTCATATATTTCTAATGTTATAAGTTAAACCAATCTATATAATATATCTTTATAAATCTTGTGTAGTTGGTATTAGTAATTAAAAGCGAATTTCCAGTGTTCCATGTTTGTTAGAGCTGAAACTCTACCACAAACTTTGTCAAGTATTCGACAGCGTTTGCGTCAAAAT
>JAAAKR030000007.1:548466-559878 GCA_010014985.3 Delias pasithoe
TAATTCTTTAATTTAACCGAAAACTTCATCCGTGGGAAAGCCATGTTGAACGCAGTAATTGAGCCGCCTCGTCCGATGTGATAACCTCGGGCTCACAGAAAATCTCAACATGAAATGGTAGTTGTACTTGAAACGATACTTCCGAGTTTCGCTGAGCGAGCGAGCCCTTTAAAAATGCCGCTTAAGCTGCGTAAAAAGCCGGAAACACAACCAATACGTGTACTATGGTGCGGTTGTCTATAAGCGGCGATGTTTTCCTACCATATAGGAGACTCATCCGCTCCATTGTCTGCTATACCGTAATAAAACAGTCTTTCAGTAATTATCACAACCAATGTTGTTGCTAAACAAAACATCATATTGATTATGCCCACATAATGCGGTTAAAATACGTTATCTGTTTGGTTATAAACTACAAGTATTATCGTTCCACCTGCGTGTCTGGTATGAACTGCAGGTAGGGTACAAAGTCATCAGGATGCGGCCCTCGCTCCCCGGCTAAGAAGTCTAGCGCGGAATTCAATTCAGCACACCAGTCGTTGCATACTGTAACATTCAATCGTAAAAAATTCATTCGCCTCTCCTACATATTTTATACGAATATATGTATTCGATTTTATTGAGAGAAATATAGAAAATTAGTGAACATGACAAACGTAGTCCTGCCCGGTACGCCGTCTACCAGATACTATTTACCCAACATTTTTTGACAATTCACACAATATCTTTAGAAATTTGTAGCCCATGCGTTATTCTGATGTGTAAGCTATATTATTGTAAAGTTTCATTAAAATCCATTCAATAGTTTTTGCGTGAAAGAGTAACTGGCATGCATGCATCTGTACTTACTAACTTTCGCGTTTATATTAGTAGTAGGATTAATAATAAATATACATACAATTGTACCAAGTGTTCAGTGGTGCAATAGGCGACCTCATGACGGACATACAGCGAGCTTGTAACTCCCGTTTGGAGGCCCGATGGGCTGATTTCGCCGGAAATAAGGCCCGGACCAAAGAGAGGAAGTTGGCGTGGGTCGTCTCCGTGAGAGCCTCGTCCGAACTCTTTGGTGAATCCATAGATTCTTCGGCCAATTCTACAGGTAACGCCATCATGTCTATAGATAAATAAACCGGAGAAATTTTATACAAAACTTGGACTTCTATGATAACATTAATATCCAAATACCACATGTTATTCTCAATAAAACATAGAGATGTTTTACCTTTTGTTTGAAAGTTCGAGAACAATACTATCAAAACTGCAAAGCATGTTTCATCATTATAAACAAACAAAAAAGAAACATTAGAAAAATAGTATATATACCAATGCCATCCAAATCTTCCAATTTAATAGGTACAGCCTGATTTGATTTTGAATTATTTTGCAAATCTTGTGGCTCCATTTTAGTATTCTTGTCATGCACATCAAACCTTGAGCTGAAATTAAGAAAACCTATAAGTAATGTAAAATATCCAGATTGCTATTAAAAAAATAATTAATTTGTAAATCCAATTAATGGCCATTTAAATTTCACAATATAATTTATATATTAAATTGTTTACATACTAAACTAGATTATCTGTATTAATTTACATTTTTTTATGTAAATATTTTCTTTTTTATAATAAACTAGATTACGTTTTTAACATTATCAAAACTTTTTAAACATGTTTTAGTATACATATAACGAAATTATTACAAACTAACATCATAGTAAAATAGTTATATATAATTTAAAATATTTATAACATTGATCATCAAAATATTGTATATATAAATATATAAATACACCCTAGGAGTTGCTAGAAGTTAATAAATTTCAGACATTGGTATGCAGACTTACTTTGGACAGTCATGATCAACTTCATTTTTTATATTAAGATGATCTGTTACTCTTTTATGTCTCGGACTTGTTTGTTCAAAGGAAGAATCTTCTGATTCTGATTCTTCTTGCTCACTCTTAATCTTAATATGGGGTAAAAGTTTATTTTCACTATTTTCGTCATCTTTAGGCTTCTTTGGTGGCTGCTTAAAATCTTTATCTCGGTGCAAATCTCTTTTTATGCCTTTTTTTACCTTCTGTAAAGGTGTTTCTGTCTTGGGACCACCAAACATCAGTTTTTTAGGAGCATTCACTAAGGAAACTCTCTGTTTAATGTCATCCAAAGTTATTCCAGTAGTATTTAGTTCTGGATGAGTCTGTAAATATAACTATTCTCTAAGAAAAATTCTTGATAAAATCAATTTTGATCTTATCAAAATGAACGCTTATTTTAAAAATTTTATGAAAATAACATTGATATACATTATAAAATTAAACTTAAAAGAATAGCATATATCTATGTATCATGAAAACCAGATGATAGCCTTTTATTATTATTAGTTGAGTATAATTTTTCACTGTTGCTCAATTATTTATTAAATGCTTATATTGAAATATATTACCTCTCTTCGTTGCCTTCTTGCTCTATGGGTAGACAAAACTTTTTTTAAGCATGCTAATGATGATGGAAGAACTACATCACCACTTCCTAGAGTGCTTGACACGTTAGAATCACCACTCTAAAAAAATATTCATTTTTGTTCCTTTACAAGAATATATATAATATGGGGGCCACATCAACATTATATCAATTTTTTTATATGAAAACTGACAAAAATATGCTCAAACATTACCTGGCTTTGCAAAACATTATTTATTTTTCTTCTTTTCGACAAATGTTCAGGTGGACCTTCTGGATAATTATCATCATCAGATACCTCACACCCTACTTCATTCCATATTGATGATAGTTCCGCAAAATATCTATGTCTAGCTCTAACATACTGAGGTTTATAATTATTTTTTGATGATGGTTTGGATGGCAACATTGGTACATGAGGAATCATCCCTGGTGGTGAAGCCTTAGCCACTGCTAATAATCTTTCTCTGGATATGAGCACTTCAGGCAAAAGCTTGGCATAGTAAGACTTAATCTGAAAATTTGTATTGTTTTACGTCACATGTAGAGGCATGATGAACATTAATTTCATATTTATCTAGTTTGATTAAGATAGAACTGAATTTTAATATTAGCAGTTAATATTTTACCTTATGCCTCTCTTGTTTTTCTCGTGCTCTTGTCAAAAACTGTCTCATCCCAACAATATCTGACCTGTAGTTACCTTGGTTTAAATTTCTAAAGAAACAATTTAAAGGAGATATAAAATGGAATGGTTCATGATTGAATAGCATTTTCAGTGTAGTTTCTTTTTCTTCTTCATCATTTTCTTCAAATTTTGGCAGAAGATTTTTGAGCTGTTCTTTATGTTTATCTTCAAGGCCCTCCCAGGTCTTCTTTGAAAAAACCTCTTTGAACAAGGCAGGATTTTCACAGAGTTTTTGAGGAACCTCCAAGGTATGACCTAATAAGCGAATTTGCTCCATAATGATATCTTCGTCACTCTCAGAACTATCGCTGGAACTATCAGATGAACTACTGCTACTCTCTTCACTGAAACTCTGATCGCTCTCCACCTTCTTCTCCATGGTTATTGAGTATTTCGTTTAAATCTAAAGCAAAACTAAAAAGTTTTTACAACAAAAGCCTCTTGAAATACGTTCGCCTATGTCTCTAATTTCCTCCCATTAGACGGTGACTAAATCGTATTTCATTTCCGATGTTTACGAAACTCCGAACCAACGATGTAGCGTTATCCAATAGAAAGCCATGGAGTTTTTTAAATAGCCGTCAAGTCTTGTCTAAAATAAAATACCACGCACACGCCAAACTGTAATTTTTCATACATACTATGCGCCAGAACGGCACATTGCGATGAGAAAATAGCTTGACAACCAAGATCAGCGACATTTTGCCCATACAATCCTCGAAATGGAATTTAAAAACAGACGTGGATAGTCTATGAAGTACGGCAGTCTACGTACATGTCTATGGATATCCTATACAGAGTATAATTATTCAGGGCTAAACAACCCCCGGTGCTCATAATTTTGTTTTAATTCGTTAAAATAACAAATATTGTAGTTCCTTAAAATAATAATTACTTTCATTTGAAAACTTTATGTAAATATGCAAAAAATTAAGTTGGTATAAGTTTTTAACGAAATGATAGGTAAATAGTGATATTTATGATGAATTTCAACTTTGCTTGTTTAATTATTGTTTCTTAGTACTTTTATAAGTTAAGCTTCAAAATATATCAAATAAAATAATTGTGATACGTTATTATATATTTGTTTATGGAAAGAAGATGTTTTCATGAAGATGAATTATCCATAAACAACTTGAGAATTGACTCTTGACTCAAGGATCAAGATTGACGTAATATTTCGTGGTGTAGTAAACATGGCGGAGGAACTAAATGTTGATAGTCTTATTCATAGACTTTTAGAAGGTAAAAATTTCAATAAATCGTACAATATAGTTATTTTAAAACTTCATTAAATCAAGCATCATTATATGGAATAGATATATTTGGTGTCTATGCACATTAAATTGCGTAATTAATGTGGTTCAGTGTTATGTGTATAGGCATATCAAAATTAGACTTATCTCATAAATAAATCGATGATCACGATTCTTAGTTAAATCTAAATTTTTCGAGTCGACAAGAAAATAATAATATCTATCTTTATACGATACCCTTGACCACATTTTCAAGATATTTAAAATTATTAGTCGTTTGATTTTGACGGAATTCATCACCTTCAATTGCCATCAACTTATTGTTATGCTTTGTTCGCATTGTGTGTGACTTTATTATTTAATTTCACTTTATCATGCTGCGTTTAATGGGTTACAACAGTATTCAGGCTGCAACAGGAAACTGCCAAGCGTAAAGGGAAATTCAAAGACATCTTTTCTGGAGAATGTATGGTTTAATTCCAGAATTTTAAAGAGTGTACTTTGCTAGTCGTTTCGCATTTTTGGTTTTGAAAATGTATTGAAATAAGTTGCATAAATATTTTTTTTACCATATTACTTACAAAAGCAGTATTCTTGTTAGATCTATTATTTATTTAATGTAATATGTACTTGAAAAATAATATTGTTATAAATTTCAAATATTTATTTGTGAAATAAAGTTTAATATACAATTGTTTAGCTTATAACTGACCAGAAGTTAGGATCTTTCATTAGTTATAAGAGTAATATTAATAATTGCTTTGTGGTTAATTAATATTTTGATATATTTAAGATTTGTATAAATATAAATAAATATAGAATGAAATACTTTATTAAATCACTATACTAAAATAAACACCTACTTAAGTGACAGGGATGTTTTTATTATTTTCTATACTTTTATATTGTTGAATTAGTTTAAATTACTGCTGTATTTATTTTTAATACATTTAACATGTGTCATCATCAGTTCGAGGATGCCGCCCAGGAAAAACAGTGCAGATGTCAGAGTCAGAAGTGCGGGGACTATGCACCAAGTCCAGAGAGATATTCTTACAACAACCTATACTTTTAGAACTGGAGGCACCGCTCAAAATTTGTGGTAATATATATAATTACTTTTCTGTTATATATGTTTACTGTTCTGTGTTTTGTTTCATTTTTACTGGTGCCTGGATCTAGATATATATTGTCAGTTTGTTATTTTAATTGTTTAATAACCTAAAATTATTCCACACAACTCATATAAATATTTTTGTTGGTATGGATTCATATTCTTGACATAGTTTACATTTTTAACATGTGTTCATGTTTAATAAATTCAATGTAGTATTCCTTCTTTTATAGTAGTAGTTTGTAATTTTTTCAAACTCTTTTTAATATCTAATTTTATGATAGTGCTTACAATTATTGTACAATGTAGGGTAGGTAATGTTGGTAGTGTTTACAAGTATTGTATATTGTAAGTATTTCAAGCAATGAACTAAAGTTTTGTTTAATCTTGGACTTATAATTTATTTATTTGTATCAGCTAAGCTCTATTTGTACATGTAAGTAGTGTACAGACTAGAGACAAGTAATTGTAATGCAAATATCCTTCAGTCACACTTGTTATAACTTTGATCAGCTGTGTTTTATAAGTATAAATTATAAGTATGTTAGTTCTCATCCTTCTTGATATGATACAATGTATTGAGAAAAGTATACATGTACTTTTCTGTTACTGTCAATGTGTAAGTATATTCTGTGTTTTTAAAGAAAAAAATATTATTAATGTGGCTCTAAATCTATTTTATAAACCAAACAGATTCTTTATCTTAACAAGGAGCAAGTCATGAGTTAAAACTATATTTATTAAATAGGCAATAGCAATTATCAGCTGACTCACTAAGCTATTTTTTTTAATAAACACTTTCTTAATTCGTTTATTTTTGTGACTAATATCTTACTTGATTTCTGAAAGCAACTAAATATATTTAATTTGCATGGCTTTGCCATTAAAATCATCAAATTCTAATATTTTATTAAATGACTAAAAAATGAATTATTAATTGTAATGTGATTGCCTTCAATGAAAACTTTGTTTACATAAATAAAGTCTTGTTTATTATAGTGACTATCGCAGCTTAGTGCTTTGGCAATAAAATATTTCAAGTCATTCCTTATAATATTTGAAACAGCATCAAGTCTTGATCTATTGAAAATTCCTTAAGTAAAACAAATCTAACCAAAACTCAATATTCAATGAATAGTTTAATTAGTATATTTGAAACAAATTCATATGTTTTATGAAATTTGACAATTAGGTTGTTTTTCCATCGTACATAGATCAGTTTATTTACGATGAATGGTGTGAATTGTTGCAGGTGATATCCACGGCCAATACACAGATCTGCTGCGTCTGTTCGAGTACGGCGGTTTCCCGCCCGAAGCAAACTATCTATTTTTGGGCGATTACGTAGACCGCGGCAAACAATCTCTCGAAACCATATGCCTGTTGCTCGCTTATAAAATAAAGTATCCGGAGAATTTTTTCCTCCTGCGTGGTAATCATGAGTGCGCTAGCATAAATCGTATTTATGGTAACTATTTGTTTATTCTAGCTGCATAAAGATAACATTTTAAGTGTTTTAAATTCTATTAAAACGCCAGATGCCTAGTTTAGTTTACTTTTTAAATAGTGATGTTAATGTGAAGGTTGGTCAGAGTGTTGCTGATGATTAACATGTTGAGATTACATGTTTAATTATAATTTAACTAAAATTTTTTGGTTACAGTGTTATAATTATTGAGTTTCTTGTCTCAAATTATTATTATTAACTCCAGGTTTCTATGACGAATGCAAGCGTCGATACAACATAAAGCTGTGGAAAACGTTCACGGACTGCTTCAATTGTCTGCCCATTGCCGCCATCATCGATGAGAAGATATTCTGCTGTCATGGTGGACTCTCACCGGATTTGCAGGGAATGGAGCAAATCCGAAGAATCATGCGACCAACAGATGTCCCCGATACTGGTAAAATGTTCTCTAAATACAAAATACCTTCTATGTGCCGTTTATATTAATTATAAAAACGTATTATCCTTAAATTTAATGATTCGCACTTTTGAGTTGTATAATTTATTTTTGTAACTGTTCCATGTTGATGCGCAATTTCATTTGCATATAAATGATACAATAAATAATGTTTTTTCGAAAGTCGAGTTTTAAAACAAATATTATCATTATAAGTAAACCAGAAAGTGAAAAAAATTGTTTGTTTTCTGACCAAAAATGCTACGTTATTTAAAATTAGTATAATTTTGAAAGATTTTACATGACATGAGGCTTTTATATAAAGATATAGTAGCCAATTATTTGAATCCATTTAGGTCTGTGTTCCTGACTCTCAAAACTACGAACCAAATTTACAAGCGTATTACCTTATTAAAATGCCATTGTTGTTACAGGGTTACTTTGCGACTTACTGTGGTCTGATCCCGACAAAGACGTTCAGGGATGGGGCGAGAACGACCGCGGAGTGTCTTTCACGTTTGGCCCGGACGTTGTCAGCAAATTTCTCAACAGACACGATTTGGATTTGATCTGTAGAGCTCATCAGGTTGGTGTTTTTATTTATTTATTTTTAACTAAAATGGAGGCCAACGAGTAGGATAAGCGGCCCTCCGTCTAAGGACACTCGGCCCTTTTGAGAGCCGCGTGTGCGTTGCTGTCTGTTAGGGATGGGTACGCTCATTGTTCTGAAGGTCAATAAGTCTTATTGGTTGGGAAATACCTCCGTGGATATCGGATTTCACAGAGTGGTGTTCCACGATACAAAATGTCTGAAAAAACGGTCATTTGTGGTACGATAAACATCAAGGTGCTATCTATGGATGAAACTGTATTCTGCCTCGATGTTCGATGATGAAATTGAACTGCAAGTATTAATCTAAACGGCTGCTTAGAACATTCCCCGTGATAAATGCGATACAAGATGCCGAGGGAAGAAACATCTGTACGCAACGCTTTTTTAATTTGGCTCTGTGATAGATTATAAAAACTAAAGGTGTGAAATTATTTCTGACTAGTAGAGTCGGCAGACGTCGTTCTGCCCACCGGTACGCAACCTAACGACCAGCGATCCATAGGCTCACTAAGCCCGAAAAACAAATACACTAAAACCATTACCCTTCATTTTTGCATTCGCATAAAAACATATGTCCTCCCTGTTGTAAGCTACCTTCCTCCCAATTTTCAACCAAATCACCCGTTCTTGAGTTATAAATAGTTAAACTAACACGACTTTCTTATATTACATATGATTCTTTTTTTTATTGAACAGGTATTAATGTTAATTTTTTTAATTAGGGATGAGTGAGAGTTATAAACGTAAGAGTAGACAAATATAATCAGAAAGCTTCGAACTGCTAAGTTATAAGTTACACGTGTTATTATGTGTCAACCATAAAAGATAGACATATGCTGTTATAATTTAAAGAACATTTCCGTCATGCTTGATTTCTGTGTAGCTTTAACCATTAAGGCTGCACTCGCGACGGAAGCTTAAAAAATGGAATAACTTCTCCTGGTTTGCCAACATTTCTTTTTACTGCTCTCCTCCTATTTATTATAGCCTGATAAAAAGTATACTATGACCTGACCAGGAGTATGAAAAAGAATGGTACTAAGTTTCGTTAAAATATATTGAGTAATTTTAGTTTCTATATCGAATATAGACAGACAATTTTACTGATTGCTTTTTTGGCTTCAATATCAATCACCAATCACCTTCTGATAGTTATTTTGGAAATATATTTCATGTACAGAATTGATCTCTACAGATTTATTATAAGTTTAGATGATGTTTTATAATTTTTATTTTGATGTGTAATAACCTCGGACTAACCTTATTCGTCCTGTACACTGTTATAATAGTCATAAATCAGTAAACTTATAACATCCATCAATTTATGTGGTGTTTAGGTGGTCGAAGATGGATATGAATTCTTTGCCAAGCGGCAGCTAGTGACACTATTTTCAGCTCCCAACTATTGTGGTGAATTCGACAACGCTGGTGGCATGATGTCTGTCGACGAGACACTGATGTGCTCTTTTCAGGTATACATGTTTATTCTATCTGTTTTTTGGTTTTCTATCAAGGAACTTTAAATGCTGTAGATGTTTTCAGTGTAATATTGTTATAAAAAAGGTTATTAAATTTTAAATTTTCGTACAGATACTGAAACCATCTGAGAAGAAAGCGAAATATCAGTACAATGGTATAAACAGCGGGAGGCCAGCCACGCCTCAGCGGTCGCCGCCAAAAAAGAAATAACTGACGTTTGGGATCCAGTGTGCTGCACAGTGAGAAGGATGCTACAAATAATTTTATTGTATATTGTATTGCAATCCTTAGACACCGCCGAAATTTGTATAGTAAATTATTATTCTTATCAATCTTTGTGACTTTATTTTGACAATGAATTCCCTCTTTATTATAAAAGTTCAGCAGTGTCTCTCGATTGCAGCTTTTTCGGTCCCTCATGCCTTTCCCATTCTTTGACTCATCTTAGGAAAATTTAGTGAAATGTGGCAGATGCGGGCATTGGACAAGCGTTGAGGCAATTTAGATATAGCTTTTATGGATCGAAGACGTTTGCGTTTTTTGTTTTGTAACTGATGTGCCTATAATGTAAAGTATAATAGGTGTTAAGTAAAATTGGTTTATTAAAAGAAAATTTTAAGTATTGACGACAATGTTTTCTAAAAACTGCTGTCATTCAAAATTAACTTTCAAACTTTGTTTGGACAAATGGGGAGGAAGAGCTGGCCTAAGACATGATATTTAACTTCATCTTTCACTAGCTCATAAGTTATTTTAAATGGGTAATTTAAAAAGTATGTCCCCAGTGAAATTTATATTAATTTTCATGCAGTATTACTTCACTTTAAGTAGAAATTCCAAAATGATTGGCGAATTAGCAACAAACTCTTTAGAGGCTTTATTTTCACGTCCATCTCTTAATAAATTTTACAAATGTAGATTGCAATGTAGTCCTCGCAACAATAGTGCAATTGCTATATTGTCTAACATAAAAACTATATGCAGACTCTGCATTGTACAATTTTTTATTTAGCTATGTTAACAATGAGAATGGTTATTAATCATTAATAAATATTTTACTTTATAAAATAAGATGTTTATTTTTGTTTCATTTGGTTGCATTTACCATGTATGAGTTTATACATAAATTATTGTAGGTGTAATCAATATCAAATGATATATTCATATGAATATAATAATTAGGATAAATGTTTATTTACTTCAATATTATTTGCTTATTTAAACACTGCAATAGCTTTTGTGCAATTTTGCTTTAAAGTATTGAACATATTTCTTCACCATTACAACACCAACTAATTGATGTTTATTTTATTTAGATTAAGGTAAATTTTTGTTATGTTTCTCAAGTGTGTACAATTTTTTCTGAAATATAAAATTTATTCAATTTTCAAGTCTTAATTAACATCCTTATTTAGCAAAAAGTCGGTGTGAAATTCAGATGTCATTATTTCTCCCAATACAGTATGTGCTTGAATTCTTTCACAGATCATAGATATTACTTCTTCAGCAGTATTTTGATATTTTTGTATATCCATTATGATAGCCATTAGATATTGTCTTTTAGCCTGTACAGTCTTTTTCAACTTCTTTTCTTTTTCATCATATTCTTTCAATAAGGATTCAAATATAGTTTTTTGATATCTTAAGATACCAGCATCTAAAGCTCTTAATTGATTTTCGACACTTGAATGTTGAGGCCTCCTAAAATCAGTTTAAAAAATGTATTTGATAGTCACAACAGTCCAGAGAAAATTTTTTTAAATATAGCTAAAAAAGATATAGATAAAACTATTTAAACAATACTGAGAGTAGAACACAGATCCCAACAGATGAAAAGGAGTACATGAATCTTTGAGTTTCAAAATTACGCTCTAACAAAATGTACAACTGTAC
>JAAAKR030000007.1:681898-693996 GCA_010014985.3 Delias pasithoe
AAATAATCAAAATTAAAGCATCCTCAATGATTTTAGTAATTTTAAATATCAGTCTTTTGTCCGTATTTGCAAAGGACCGTTAGAAGTACATCTGCTTTTTTCGTTGAGCTGCAAATAATACTATTAAATAGATTATAACATTTTAACAACTTAAATCTGTATATCATAGTAACCTTTAGTGTATTTATTAAAATATTTAGCGATAAAGTACACGTATATTGTTTGAACATACAATTTGAAGGTTACGGAAATTATTTTTTTACAAATAATTACTATTTCTAGTAGTTGTCATCCACGATTTAAAAATATAGCTATATATTACGAATAGATGTAAAACTAATGAAGTTATATAGGATTATCATTTCGAAAACAATGGCTACAATGTTCATTTTATTTTGGTTGTACGATAAGTTATAATAAAAATCAGTCCTAATGTTTGCTTTTTAACGAAGCCTCATTAAAAATTTTCGTTTTCACGTTAACTTTCATTGCGGTAATTGTTTTATCGCATGAGCTGTGGTCAGCGGGGAGCGAGCTATAACTGTAGGAACATTCTACCGAGATCCTATCGCTCTAAATTATTTTGGTCAAGGATATCATAACGAAATTTTAATATTAACCATAGTACAAATATAAATTCTTTATGACGCAAACAAATAAAATACCGGTTTTTATAAAACCTCTAATGGGAAAGTTGTACAGTAAGTTGTAAGAATATTAAAGGGTTAATTATAAAAAAATATACGATTAATTTCAATTTTCTGAGAAAAGTGACCTAAAACATTCTTTTTGCAGGTATTTATAGAAATATAAGAGTAGACACCTTAGGACCGTATTATGATACTTTACTAAGATACATTTGAAGCTTTTAGAAGTTTTTATTATAAACAAATATCATAATTCATAAATGACCAACAGAACCGAAATAAAAGCAGCCGATACGTCCAATTCCTCACATGAAAATAATAACAATGAATTCGCATTTTAAACCTGAAAAATACGCGATAAATAATTGACGGCTTTGTAAAATATCAATCATTCTCAAATAATATTGTGACAATAAGTAAACGGCGTGTTTGCAGGCAAATGGTTGGATGTCGTTTTTGATGGATTACACGACGATTACGGTGAACAGGAAATCCTCGTGTTTTTCATTTGGCAATTGTTACGGGCATATCGAAATATAACAAGGCAGCGATTAGATTATGGCAATTGGCTTACATGAGAACTTCAAGCATTAGCTTTGTTTCGTGATTAATGCTCGGGATTGTTTATTTTATCGGCCTATCGGCCTAAACATGCCTACTTTGTTAGGGCTTGGGCTAATTTTAATGAAGAGATTAGTTATATTTGTTTTGTTTGGCATAGTCATGAGTTGTAAGGAGAAATACAATTATGTTAAAGTTAATTGCGGTTATAAAACACGACGCTTTATAGAATTCTTTCACGGGTTGTTTCATATATTATATAGTATTCACATGTTAAACGTATATAAGGATGCGACGCGTGAAAAATTAAAAAACCTAAACTAGTTATCATTTATATAAAATAATAACAGAGCAATAAAAGGGTAATGTAAATGGAGTTTTTAAATTACACGAAATATTATTAATATTGTTAAGGAGCGCATGAAGATATGCTGACTGTACCACAATAAAATTTATATGTGCTTTGCTAACAGAACACGGATAAGTAGTTCCAACCGACTGAATTAACTCGCTTACAATATTAAGTCGACTCACGATCTTCTCAACACAATGTACCGAGCTGTGTGCACTTACTAACTGACGCTGCTAATTTCATTAGGATAATGTAGTATAATATTGATAGAAACTGATTTATATTTATATAAAACTAGTTCAAATTACACTAATAGAAAATTCTTTACAGCTAAAGGATGACATGAACTTCATATCACCTATATATATTCTATGGGATACATAATTAATCCAGTTATAAATTACCTTAGACCGCCATCTATTAGAATATTATCGAACTAATAGAAATAATCATGATTCTTTGTTACTAAATAAATATTTCGTAATAAAGTAATATAGCGATTGTAAATTGAGATAGAAACTAGGAATTTCTCAAGTTGGATAGATCTGCACAGTGTGCAAAATTTTGTTAAATTCGGTAATGGAGTTTAGAAAGTCAATTTCAGACAACCAACGTATCTTTTGTCCGCTTTCAGGATTTTATAGGTTCTTCCATAGTTTTTTGGGAGAATTTTTTTTTACAAATAAACGCCGGCCGAATCTTCAAAATGATATAATCAACATCCAATCAAAATACATGTTATGTTCTCTTTCAAATGAATATATACCATAACTGATGACGCTTAATCGTTTTAATTATCAATTATCATATCGCTTTCGTGTGTAAAATAAAACTAATTTATATAAGATTTTGTACCTTCAAAACAATTCATGCAAAATTCTGAGCGATCTTGTTATTTTCGTTCAGGGACCCTTGAACAATGTATGAGACTAAGCGGGTTAATCGAGACACGTGTAATGCCGCTAAACTTTACATTAATTTCTATAGAGCTTATATATCCAGGCTACACGGAGAATCCCTAGTAATATTATTAATAAGAGAAGAAATATAACTAATATTATTAATTAGAAAAACAATTTAGAATTAAATTAACTCACCTGTTTTAAACAACTATTGAAAACGAAATCATATATTTACTGTATTAACTATGAGGTCAAAACTAGTATTGTGGTAAAGTTTACGCTAACCTAGGGGATCATTGATTTACAATCCTAATCACCATTGAAGGTGCAAATCATTGAGCTGTTTTGGTAGCTCCATGACTGCATTTACTTTAACTGTTTTGACCGGTTATCTGATTGCGTTTAATATGCAAAGTACGTTGTGTAGAAAGATCTGGAATGAAAGTGTAGGGAAATAATCAATGTTGAGAACACAGAAAGCCTACTCTGCCATTACTATGGAGAAGAGATTTTGTTAGCAATCCTCCAGAGAGCTTATCCAGTAAGCTATTAAATTTCCTAAATATGTAAGTAAATTCTTTGAATGAAACTATATTAATAAATTTCGTGATTGCAATTACACCTATAAATAAATAAGTACTTCTGTTAAGAAAGTGGTCGTAATAGCAATTATTGTGTTTTATCATTTTTTGATACAAATTTCATGTATACTTTCATTCTATAAGGAGTGTGTGTGTGTACATTTCACACCATAAGTTATAATACTTAAATGAGGGTCGAAGACTCCGAGACGCGATTAAAAACGTCGTAAAATGGAACATCTAGCCTTAGGAACCTTAATAAAGTGTAACGTCTTCACTCGAGGCGCTGGATTTTACGGTTTACTAAGTTAAGAAACAAACTATGTTTTAAAATATCATAAGAGAATATATTTTATATAGTAAATAGTCAGCAAAAACGTTTGATAAACAAAGACAAAAATATTTAATAAAAATAACTGCGATTTTTCGATCACGACTTTATTTACATTTCCCGCACACGTAGGTAAAGCCTAGGTTTCCTGTCACTGAAGGAAACTGTTAATCGATCCAGTGTAAAGTATAAATTCTTCGTATAATACATATTTAAATGTAGAAGTCTTACTCTCAAGTAAGTCAAATTCTAAGAACTTTTCATTCTAACCACTGCCATGGCAGAGTTGATATCTGAGGATAAGTAATAAGTATACTTCGTGCTCATAAGTAGGTCCTCATATTAATAAAGTTAATGCGCTTAAGAGCGGAATTCAGGTAATCTATCTGTTTCGTGTGAAACTCAGTATTAAATATCGCGCTACATACCTCTCAAATTAATATTCACTCCTTCTTATTAAAGTACCTACTGCGGAGTGAGTCAGATGTATGCATGATGAATAATGACTTTAATATTTGTATTGTAGTCTTATTGATCACTAAATAACAACGCAGACTAGAACAAGATCCATTATAATAAAACTAAATTTATATTATTAATAATGTATGCGATACATAAAGTTTGTCGTATCTTAATTATTCATAAACATGTGCTATGAGGGAAATATTTTTATAAACTTTAATGATTTGAATTGTTAGAGGACTGGTTAAGTATAAATTATTCAATTTGTTTTTACGAGAAACCGCAAAGGAAGTGAACGATGGAGTTTTCAAACAAAAATTTGATATCCTAATAAAGAAATCCAGCCTGTAAGTCATTGTAATCCTTTTAGCATTCATCTACGTAGACACGAAAAGGCTTTCTCGACAACGCGGTCTAATTTCGAATGCACCTCCAATCGTAAAAGAAGTCGTAAAGAAGCGAACTCCCCTCGAATCGATGCACGGGAATCAGGGAACAAATAGTTGATTTCTTATTGGCTTCCGCCCAGGCTCAGATTGAAAATTCGCCATAAAGACATTGAGACACGCCTGGCCAGATTAAAGGGGGAAACTAATAAAGAAAACTTTTGCGACACCGTATTTTTACCAACGCGGTCTTAAAACTTTAGAACCTTTATTAAGGCCGCGACGGTAATAGTTCTGCTGTGATTGCAATATTTTTCCCAGAATTCTTACTTTACTTATAGCTAGTTATATTTCTTACTCTACTTTATTATTCTTACTATATTTATAGTATATCTCATTTTAGATATATAGAATACAATTAAAAAGTATTTTAATATGTCTTATTGTAATAAATAAATAGCTTTTAGCTATTATTATTTAATTATTAAAGGCATGTTATGTTAAATTTTAGTAAATCGATACTTACGCAATAAACCCTATGAGAACTTGTCAATATTAGACAGGATTTCGAGTAGAAAATAGGGTAATGTGAATTTCATTAACATAAATTATCCTGCAGGAAAACATTGTCTCCGGCACGGGACGCGTTTGAAGGCTTGTTTACGTAACACCTCGCTTCCGTCCATCGGGATCAATTTTCTTAAAGCTTTTAGCGTTAATTAAAACGTTTCAAAACGAACGAATGAATTGAAACAAAAACAATGGATGATTTGATGACTATTATATGGAATAGCCTTGATCGATAGAGACAGTTTAATTTATATTTTATATTATATGATGTTGAGTTTGTTAATAAATACAAATAATTCACACTTCGAGATGAAAACTGTAAATTTCGACCCAACATGGCACATAATTTCACACACGCCTCAACTCTTCGTTTAAATATTAAGGTAGATAAAATTTTATTACAAATAACACCCCATATAATTGTATGGGAACGTTTTGTTTTCGCATTTAGACGTCAGCATTTCAGCCTCAAGGCGACGTGGCGTAAATTTGAGTTTTCCTATTTATGTCACATTAAAAAAATAACTCTTGCGTTATTGTTAACTTATTTTTTTGTGCTTATACATTGGAAGAAAAGTTATGCTAATATAAGATTAGGTATTTATGACTGCTTCAAGAATACTAAACAATAATAACATAACCGGAATTTTTTAACTGTATTTCAACCTTTTTTAAACTAGTTGTAATTTTTTAAATTAATTTTCATATTGTTTGTAAGAAACATGTCAAAACAAACATTCAGATAATCAAGTTACGTACCCAAGAGTCAAGACACACTAACATTATAGTGAGAACGTTAAAATGTTCAACTTTATTAGGCTATCAATTTTAAAGTTTCTACGTGGTTTATTTGTTCACCAGTTTATTACTGCTCGCTAATTATTCATATTAAGTTACTCGCATAGTTTTACGATTAGTTGTAAAGGTACTTTACGGTTGCAAACTAAGTATTTATGATACGTCTTAATATTAATGTGTTCGTGAGAGTTTGTTACTAACGCCACTTTAATAAAAGTAACCTTACCGAAACAAGCCTTTTAAAGTTTAAAATTTTAGCAATTCTTACATGAAATACTTTTTTTACAACTTTCAAAATTGGATGATGAAAATTTTAAGTAGGGATATCTCAATATATTTGAATTCTTTGTAATGCAGATTTATCTCAATCACAACAGCTGTCATTTGTGCAGGAACACGAAGAGTACCAAAGTCTGTAGGTAGGTACATAAACTCACACCACTCACACTCTTTTTTTCGCAAGAGGTTCAAAAAGAAATACGCGAAGAATAAGTTGTATATAGCGATGTTCAGTAATCGGCTCCAATCTCACAGAAGCACGTTCGTCCCCTACATGAGTCCCAGCTACCAATATAGATATGTTTTCAATATTGATACCATGCCTCGGCACCGGTGTAAGTTACACTACAAAAAATAAATTACCTACTTACAGCGTTACTTTTATTTATTTAGTATATATTTTTTCTTATATACAAGATTACAGCTTTCAGTATTAATAAAAAACGTTTGAGTTCTACGGAAGATATTATTAAATTGAGGAAATAGTCGAGTGAATTGTTCGAAATTATTTGATATATGGTATTCTAGAAAGCTTCATAAGATTATTTATCTATCATTGAGGCACCACAAATAAACTACCAAGCTCTCGAGACATCCACCTTAATATTCATTAAGAGATGTTTAATGTTTGCTCTATCGATATCATAAAAGAAAATACATCGATCCCACAATTTCAAAGAAATTAAAAAATAAATCTCATTAATATTAAAAGTGAGACGTCTCCATTTTAGCGTATCAAGTATTTTTTACAAAAATAAAATTAATTACATAGTTTTCAGTCACGTAGAAAGTCTTTATTCGTGCAATTTTATTAAAAATGTTTCGTTTCGCCGTCTCCTCTCAAGCCTTCGCCGTGAAGAATAATTTACATAAAATCTTAAGTAAACGCAGTGAATCGAGTAAACATCAATTACAGTATCGCATCTTCTAGTCTAGTGACGATATACTTGTTATTTTCATATCATTTTTTATTACTTTTTCTATAGTCAGACCTTAAGGACCTGTGTGAATAAAATAAAAAGGTGCTCTAAACACATAGAAACATTTGGGACTTTGACATGTTTTGCATTAATTAAGGTTATCTTTCTATATTTGAGACATTTAAATGTTTTATTAGAGATTGATTGAGGCTTATTAAAATTGTATAACTCATTGTTAGGTAGATATTTTCCAGCATGCTTCACTCTCCACAGCTTTCCCATTTGTTAGAGCCCTTGATCGCGTTCTATTGGATATCCGTTCTTTATTATGATTAACATTCACTTGAACAAGAAAAATCTAATTTCCCGTGATTTTATTGAGGCAATATTGAATTATTAGGTTTTTGTTCGCTCGACCGTGATAGTCGAACTAGAAATTTATCGTTGAACTGTTTACAATGTGAAAGTCGCTTCCTATATAGCAACCACGTAAGCAGACTGCCGTCGCCTAACTTAGAGGTTGACAACTAGAAATTTACATCCAAATACAAATTACAATTGTTTACTTTTGATTATTTAATACTTGTACAAAATATTAATATAAAACCAGCTGTCTTCCGTTAATCAATATTAATAACGATAGCTCCAATTATTAATACTAATAGAAATTTCTAAATTAATTTAAAAGTAGGATTTGTTACAATGCCCGTGACAATATTCAGCTGACTGAAGCAATGGATCCGTTAGTAAGACTTTCAAGTAAATAAATCTTTTCACCTTTGTCCAATTGTGACAAGGGTAGTTTCTAAGAAAAACTCGAAATCACCGACCGCGAGGAATCCCATTGCAATTTATGCTCATTGAACTGGCAAAAGTATATGGGGAAGGTCGGCTTCGATTCTTTTATTGGCGTACGAAATCAATAAGGACCGTGACGGTGCAATTGTTATTTCTTGCATGTTTCAATTAATCCTTGTGATTGAAACATACATGTCGAATAATACATCACTAAATGAATACAACGCTAAAGGTCGGTATTTTATTTACGTAGAGTTTACAAGTTATATACGTAAAACTACGAAGATGTCTCTATTATAAAATTATTAAGAAAACCAAGATGGTTAGTTTACTTAAGTAGGATTATAAATTTTTATTATCAAACCATCATTACTACGAAACAATCAAAACTTAATTTATTGCTATACCTTAGATTGCGTTCACAATTGAATTAGAAGTTCGGAGTAGCCAAACAAATTTAAATCTCCAATTATAACCCCACATAAGTGTCGTGAGGTTCTTCCCTGGAGCCGGTGACTTATAACACTCGTCTGTGACCGCGTCTGTTTACAAATAATTTAGTACGGAGAACTATAGCGATTGAATTGAAGATTTATAAGTATCGAAATTGGCTATTTTAATTGTAAATTTTTCATTACTTCGACGCTTAAGTCAAATCGTTTTGTAAAATTGCAAGCAAGAAAGTAACGCTGAATTAAATATGTATTTGTATTACACATGTAGCGCATAAGAAAGTAAATGATTTTCATATACTATCATTAAATAGTCAAGAAAAAGAGAGCGCTGACAGAAACAAAAGTACGCTCACGTGAACAGCCCGTATTGGCAATATCCAAGACATTCCAGCGATACAGCCGAGAGACACGTTCCATTATTAGCTAGGGGGTACCTTACCCCCCATATCACTCACCTAGCCCTATCGCCGTTCCCCCATCTACTAATCACAGAGGATGTGCGATAGACGCGCTATGCATATTTATTATCACCGAATTCTCACCGTTGTGGGTTGTGGGGTTTTTCATTCGCTCACATTATTTATTTAGTGGAGCCCAGGTAGGTTGTTTGATGACTTCCCTCAACCTTCATTTCAATGCGACCGCAATTCAATCACGTCGCTACAATTCTCATTACGATAATTCAAATCATTTATTTTCACATTCACTCATTTAGATTTAGGCGTGTCACCGTCGTTTATAAATTAACAAACCCGTCAGGTAAATGATGCCGTTAGGTTTTGCCGATCGTCTTTGTCCTGACATTAATACATGGTTGCATCAGTGTCAGGTATGTTAAAACATAATCGTGCAACTTTCGTTGTGTTACAATGATTTAACATTAATTGATTAACTTTGTATCAGTCCATTTAACAACCTTTCACAATACAAATGTCAATCAAAACATTTTCAATAAACGCCCACGTTAACAATGAAAAGTAATTCTGAACTATCGAAACAAAAACCAGCGAATAAACAATCATAAACTGAAATCACTGAATTTACAAGGCAACGATTTTGAGCGATAATATAACCGCAACGAACAATTTCCGATCAATACACGCGGCTTCATCACACAGATACACTGCACTCGATGCGGTAATTAAATTTCCTACTTAAAATAAAATCGAACAAAAATTAATTACTCTCGCTATCGCTGAGCGTCACAGGCGTCACACGTGAGCGCCATTGAAACGCGAAAAAGTGTAAATATAAACATTTTCAATTTCGCACGAATAAAACTCCTAACGAACGCTAATGTTGTTTAACTGGAGAATTCCTGTGCAGCTTAACGGGGGTTGAGTTAATTAAATATGCGCCGGGTTCATTTTCGTGAAATTATTTGATCTCGGCAAGAGACGAAGCCCAATTCGGCGCAATTCATTCGTTATTCCGGCGCGGCGGCCAGACCTTACTTTATTTTTGTAGATACGGCATCACTTACTTAGAACTCGTAAGTGGGAGCGGAACGTTCCAAAAGTTTATTCCAAGAGAAACTACATAAACATGTAACAGAAGTTTATTGCTGTCTATCGGGCCTTTTACACTTTTTGACTTGGATAAGTGGCGAATTGGTTAAAGTGCTGAATCGTGTATCCAAATCTAAGCTCGTTATCGTATAACATTTATAACATATTTTCTCAACCATACAACACCGAAGTAATTGAGTATCCAATATAATACATATCTGATTCATTAGACCGTATTATAATTAAATAAATTCATTGGGAATCTCTCCAGTTTCCTATATAGACAATATGCACAGGCTTACCAATACATAACGTTCCTATCATTATATTTCAATCGAAATGTTAGTAAACGTAAAAAGGTTTTCATAAATTAAAATTTATACCAATAAAACTACTGAAAGTAGTTTCACAACAACTTATTTAAAAAAGGGCAAAATAAAATCAAATCGAACATTCTTCATGTAAAAATCTTTAATAATAATTACTTTCAGCTGTATAACACAAGTATTATTTATGTTTTCAGAATGCATACGACAGCTTGCATAATTAAATAATTCCATACACCCTTGATTAAAATTTTGGTATCACATTAGCACGGTAAGACGCCGAAGGGCGCAGGGCAAGGAAATTAAACGGTCCATAATAATTTTGCTACGCCATGCCAGTACCATGATTAAAATCTACAATTAATTAGAGAAAGTTTGCATAACATAGGGGACCACTGAACATTAAAATTTAAATAATTATATGTTTTTGTATCGAGATTGTTTTATTGTCAGCAATATATATATATATATATATTATGTACACAAACGTTCGATTAGCATTAGCGAAACTTGGAACAAAGATAAGATCAACTGCGGAAGTTACTCGAACGCTAGCAGAATCCTCGCTTTCGATTTCGAGTTAGGCTTGCAGTTGGAAAACTTTGCCGCCGATAATTACTGAAGTGTGAACTGGTTGCTAATTTTGAACAGTGCGATGTAGCTTTATTCAGCGAGACGTATCTTTTGTGTAATTACATAAATAAATTAAGAGCTAAACCATATACGAACATATTGCAATGTCTGGGCATCATAACGCCTTGCTCCCGTTTCCTTCTTCCAAATACGCGAAAATACTTTTATAACAAGACATTAACGATATTTATGGCTTGTATTACACTGTGCAATCACAAATACCTCGACGTATTCTTACCGCGAATGTGTATGCTGCACTAAATCATGGGTAGCATGAAATTTATGCTATTAATATCAAAGTTCATTTAATTTACAATACTTTTATATTTGAGATGTAGATTTTATATACAAATTTATTAGAGAACTTTATTTATTTAAAATATATTAGCGAGGCAAAAGCTTGTATCAATAATTCAAACATTAAGCGACTATTACCTATATTAACTATTAAGTATTTACGAATAATTAAATCTAATATGGAGAATGGATTTAATAGAACAAATATTTATTTTTAACATAAAGCGGACACTGATGTTAAGTTTCTATTCGACATACGGATAAAAGTAGCGCAATCCGGATTTTGGTTGTGTTGTCGGCTTTTACGGCGCTTAATGGGTAAATTTTAGTGTGACTACAGTAAACTCACTCAGCAAAACAGAGTACAAGTATTATTTCATGATTCAATGAAAAAATATACGATAATATCGACAGAAAGTTTTTACAAGAGAGTATCGCGCGCCACAAACCCAATGCATGCTGAATTATAAATGCGAAGCCTCGCGTTACGGCGTCACTCGTGTGATTTTGAGACAATCTGATTTTGTGTTTCCCCCGTTTTGGCTCTTGAATGTTTTATAACGTTGTTCCTACGAATTGGAGAGCGTCTAATGGATCCGCGGCCTATTACAACTTTGTATCGTGCCGACTGACACTAAATCGAAACAGAATCTTTATGATTCTCGAAGATGTTTAGAATAATGTTTGTAAAGGAAACAAAATCAATAATTGTATTTTCTACTAAATGATCTTAATACTCAATCGGAACATAACATCTGTCAGACGTTCATGATATTTGGAAAAATGACTTGGCTCAGTATTCGTCTACAAATCTATTCAGATAAAGATAACAGCGATTGATATAAAAGGAATTAAATCTGGTGAACAATCCAATACTGTATTTTGAAAGGACATGAGACTTTGATGTTATTGTAACATTACTAGTTTAGTCGTATTTGTTTTTCACTTAAATTATAAACTAAGACATATAAGGCTTCTATTTTAAATTCAATTATATTAATCAAGCTATATATTATCAGTTGACGATGTTTTCGAGGCTCAACCGCTGTATAAAATATCAATTTATTTTGCTATTACAGTCCGTAGCAGATCGTATTAAGCATTTGAAACTGTTAATGCTCAAAGTACTGCTTAACCCTTGAGGCTACGGATAACGGGATTTAGTTCAATCAAGTACGAGAAGGGGTGAAAAGTTTGAATGCGTATGTTTACGCTGCCTATCGTTTAATCAGCGTTGTTTAGATGCCTATGAGTACTGTGCTCCGTGTTTTTCAGTTGTGTACAATGCGAAG
>JAAAKR030000007.1:847434-858811 GCA_010014985.3 Delias pasithoe
AAAGGTCACCAAGCCACGCCATTCAAGTTACAACTAATTTAATCGCCCGCACTAATCGCTGCCTCTCATCTTGGCAAGCGTGTACGTATCTTTTTGTTCGTTCATTCGCAAATAATTGCATGAGCCAAACAAATTAGTCACATATTTTTAGCTAAATATCCGTTACTCACGCTGCAACACACCGTCATCATGTGACTCAGTACAGGGCCACACAAAACCTAGCTTATCACCAACACCTGATATTCGAATACATACAATTCTTTCGGTATCGTTTTTATCTCATACAAATCGTAACACATTTGTGCATTTATATCGCAAGACCTAAAGCAAACAACCATATTCGTAAACATTGAGTGTGTCAAACGCTGTCACTTTCACCCTAACGTACAATTAGTGTTACACAAACGAGACAAAACACTAGATCCTAGAGCATCTGTACACGAGAAAAAATAGTTTCAAGAACAAGAGACAAAACATACTGTCTCGCTTTCACATTAGTGTGTGACATTGACGTGAAAGTGACAGAGCTATGAAGACATACAGGTGTAATATATTATACATACAATCAGGTGTAATAATTTAAGTATATCCATGTAGCTATTATAAACTACTAGATTTTGCATGAATTGGATAAAATTCTAATTTTATATAGCGTCGAAGTTATAAGCGAATTGCGATGCGTCTAATAATGTTAAACGTTCTATCACTCTCACACTAACGTCTATTTATTGTTGCAAAAACGAGACAGACCACTAAAAAATATACAAAAGTTTAATCAGGAGCCCTGTATATTATAGACTGTGAAATACATCCTAAAATTGGTTTCAGTAACTTTAAAATTGTCAATATATAGTCAAATATATAATAAATAACTATATACCTCATTTAAAAACACATTTTTATCATAATTCTGCCACTGTGAGTAATTATTATATTTGTTGAATCCTTCCACATTATTCATACCATTGTAAACTTCATACATATAAAGAAAACTACTCTTGTCACTCTCTCGCTATACTGCACTTACTGTTGCAAAAACGAGACAAAACAAAACTATCCGATTATTATAACAAATATAATAATTACTAATTGTTCCGGCTGATCCGAAGTGATACCACGGACTAAAAGAATACTCAGCGTGAAACGGTAGTTGTACATGAGATGATATATCTCAGGTTTCGCTGAGTGAGTGAGGATATCTGAGGCCCTAAAAATTGCCACATAATCATCGTAAAAAATCGGTAACAATCAAAGCGCGGGATGTGGCGCGGTTGGTGATGGGCGGCGGTGTTCTCTTATCATATAGGAGACCCACCAGCTCTGTTGTCCGCTATACCATAAAAAATAGATTGCCTAAATATTAAAATCGTTGGGAGTAAATTGTCAATGACGTCACACACCAAACGTTGGATACAAACACAGTAGAATCACTTACCTTGAATTTCTTTCAAGCACGAGGTTAGAGAGTACCGTTGCACACCATAAATAAGTACTCGAAGGTCGATTAATAATTTTTTTCTTTTCTTTCGTTAATCATACAAATCTAAGACTATTATTGACGTATACCAGCTATAGAATATTTCGTTCCCTTCTTGCAAACACAATACCCGTACAGATGGTGAGTGACAATGGACACCAAAACTAAAATATTAGTTATAGTAATTTATTACTAAAAGATGTTTTTTGTTATTCGTTCATTGCTAAACTCCACCGAAACGACTCGACCGATTTTTATAAAATTTGCTGTACACATCGGAGAATCGGTCATTTGCCCCTAAATAATGCAATTTGTTCTCATTTATAATGCAGTATTTTAAAATGCAATCCTAGACTGTCACCCATCTACCACCAAACCTTATTTTTAAAAGCGATATCGCAATAAAATCGCACTACGTTAATAGTTTTTCTTCTGAACGTTAGAGGTCTGGTAGTTTATTTATAATTTTCCCTTGATTTGTTTTGATTTTTTAACCATCTACAAACTTTTGAATCAACCCCATTCGTTTAGGGTGTTTTGATCCGTATTTACGTATAGTTCGGATTACTATCGGATTGTGAACGATAACTTTGTGATTTGTTCGATATATCGTATAGTAAGCAGGGCTGAATAAGAATCGCACTGGGGCTGTGGCTAGTTTTTAGGTTTCCGTCGATGTGGCCGGAGCCAGACGCACCCGTACCATTACCCTACTGTGCGCTAATTGAGAACAACTTACTTTCATATCCGGCCGTCCAACTCCAGAGGGAGACCATCGCCAGCAGCCAGTGGTACATAAGACCTTCGATCCTCCAATAGAGGGGGGCGTACAAGGGTCTCGTGAGACGCAGCGCCATCATCCACACGACGTAAGCGGGGATGCAGTATAGGTTGTTGACAATGGCGAATGCCAAGCGGGCCGCGACCCTCACGTACCGGCTGAAACAGCAGGGCCACGTCGGTTCATGCTTGCCGCCTCGCACCGCGCGCGGGTGCCGCCGAGGGGTGCGGAGGGGGAGAGGGGGGGGGGCCTGGCGGCGAGGCGGCAACGCAACCGCTCCCTCCCTGCGTACAGCTGCCGAGGCGCGGGGCTTTCGTCGGACGCGGAGAATGGCGCTGCGCGTAATGAAACACAGGAGAGTACATTCGACGATATTTATTAATGGAATCGTTCACCGGTTCACTGTCGGCTATTTCATTAAGTAGACTGCGAGTATAAATTTAAAAAGGCCGCCCGCGGGGCAGCGCCCGCCGGCTGCTTACATGATTTGCAACACACATTTTACACCGATCGACGTAACATTAACTCGTACGCGAGCACACATAGACATACATACACAATTTTATAGTTTACGTTGAATACTGTGGCACGACCGCGGCCGGTCGGATTCGTCGTGTAAAATCAATACAAAGTTCATTATATAAAATTAAAAAAAAAACGACATCGGACCGCTGAAATTATGAAAAAATTACAATATTAAAGACTGTACACTATCTAATATATACAAGATTCGCCAGCGATAGATATGTGCGAGGGCAGTATGTACATGGTGCAGGCGCGGCCGCTCAGCCGCTATACTCGAGCGCCATGAGGCCGTGCACCTTCTCGAGGCGGTAGGCCAGCTGCTGCTTCTGCGAGAACTCGTCCTCCTCCAGCGTCACCATCAGCTGCTCGTTGTACTTCACCGCGTAGCCGTACAGCTCGGCGAGCGCGCAGCTCGTGTTGAACTCCTTCGTGTGCAGCCGCGACTCCTCCGCCAGCATGGCGTTCATGTCCTGGTCGGAGATGGCGGGCATCAGCTTTATGTCCGCGTAGTAGCGCTCTACCCACTCCTTGTACACTGGGATATCTTTCGCGTACAGCAGCTTGGAGGAAGGCGAGTCCTTGCCCAGGATGTGGTCGGACGTGGAGCAGGAGTCCATGAACGTCTGCCCTATCACGGACAGGCACGAGTCAACCGTGTTCGACTTCTGCACGTCGAACACGAAGTTGGGATTCTTAATCAGGTTCACCCAGAAGCGAAGCGGCAGCGAGTTGCTCTTCCACGTGTGGACCACCTCCGGGTCGGAGATCGCGTGCTGCAGCGCCTGGTCATCGAGGAAGTCGAACATGTACTTGATGGCGAGCGGCAGCGCCGAGCCGCGGTGCGCCGTGCTGAATATCGTCTCGAACAGGTCGTCAACGAACTTCTGCAGCGTGCCCTTGGTGGCCAGCAGCCGCGTGAGGTATATCTCCGAGACCATCTTATTGCCGCGCTCGCCCTCCTTGTGCGCGTCGCCGTCGTGGTGCCGCACCAGGTGCCAGCACTTCAAGTTGCCGCCGAGCTCGTTCTTGAGCGGGCTGGCCGGCGGGCTGGCCGAGCCGTACTTGCCCCGGTTTAGCGTCTCGTACGTGTGAGACTTGTCGTTTTTCTCCATGCTCGACAAGTTATACACCGAGCTCTGCTTGGCGACGAGGCTGAGGCAGGCGGCGTCCGGCACGCGGTAGTGGTTGAGCGTGTTGAGCTTGCGCCACTCGCCTTCGCACTTGGTGGTGCTGTCCTCGTCGTAGAGGATGAGGCGGCCGCAGGCGCCCGTGCGCCACTCCAGATCCAGCTCGTCGCGGCTCGGCCGCTGCGAGTAAGGCGTCGCGCGGTAGATGGCGTCTAAGCACTTCTCCTTCACTTGGCTAATCGTATCACAGTCGAGTACTTTCACTTGCACGTTCTCCGTGGGCACCTCTAGCCCGCTCACGAACAGCGCCTGCTGCGAGATGGACACGCTGACGGTGATCGGCTTGAAGTCGATCGACTGCCTGATCAGCTTCTCCTCGCTCAGTGAATACCGCGCCTCCGAGGTTATAACATCCACGGGCCCTTTGTCCACTTGACCTTTCATCGATCTGAACAAGAGATAGAGCGGTTCGCCAGCGCACTCGCGAAGGAATTTGTACAAGAGGAAAGTGAACCAAGCGCTGAGCATTTTCTCAGCGACGCTCTCCGTTCTCCTCAGCAACAGCTTAGGGTGACTTTTGCTCTCCATGCACTTCTCTATCAGCTCGGCCAAGAGAGTCTTCAACACGTCCGTGCAGTACTCCATCTTACTTTGCAGAGTTACCATTATGAGCGAAGCGACATTGACGCGGTCGCGCATTGTAAAATATCTATTACTCTCTAAAGTACGAATAAATAATAAAAGGAATGTTTTGTGCAGAATGAGCTGGCCAAACATGCGTAGGCCCTTCTCCTTCCTCATAAGATCCGGCCTCTCCCACTGCAGAACGGCGTGGTTGTTCGTATTGGGGAAGAGTATTTTCATCGCGTACGTGCGGTAGTCGAGGAAGGGGATGCCGCCGGTTATGTCGCCCGTGAGGTCCGTCATCTCCGTCTGCAGCTCGGCGAAGGCCTCCTTGCACTCCGCGGCCACACGCAACTCTAATATATCCATTTGCTCTTGCATATTTTTTAAAACCCTAATATTTTCAGTTGATTTACGCCTATACATAACTAGAAACACGACAAATACAAAAATGAGTATTATAATACTAGCAACAACACCGAATAATACTGGTTTACCAATTGCTGCCGGAAGACCAGTCTGTGATGTGTACGACAGTTTGCCAATCTTGTAGGTAAGAGCGCGGCCGACCTTCACGAGCACCTCGGGCGTCTCCACGCCGTCGGGCAGCTCGGCGCGCGACGGCGGCCGACACGTCAGCTGGTGCCGCCCGACGGAGGTCACGTTGCACAGGCTCTCCCCGACGTGGACCTCGACGTCCTTCCGCGTACACGCTCTATCCAAATTCTGCCCGTTTATCGTCAGATATTCAGATTTATAGTACTTCACTTCCTCGTCGAACTTCTCGTAGATCGGGTCCGGATAGAGAAGGAACGCAACGCCCGTTTTCGCTGTCAGATTTAGCACGCTCTGTACATCGTCCATATTAAAACCGTATTCCAAATGTAGCGGCTTATCGGGGTCTATATTGAGTCCGGCGCTCTCAATGCCGGGCGACTCGCAGATGAGGTGCGTTTGAAAGTCGACCCGGTGGCACGGCGCGGTGTAGGGCCGATTGTCGTGGTACACGTATATCTGCGGAATCTGTATCGAATGGAAATTTCGACCCATCACCGTGATGTTGATTCCCCCGGACGGTATACCCTTGGGCTGCTTCCGCTGCGCTATCAGCGGCCCCGATTCGGCGGAAACCACTATTGGATCCTCGATATATTCAAACTTTTCACGTTCCAATGTACGCATCCCATTATCGAACCGCATCCGCAGCGTTCCCATTTTGAGCTGATAGGAGTGGCTTGTTCTACAATAGGCTTCCTCGTGCGACACCGATAAAATGACACACGGCAGCTCGTCAATAAACGCTTGGATATTACTTCCCGCGTTGAGATATTCGCCAGTTATGCGCAACTTCGTGCCGCCCGATTGCGGTCCGTATTTCGGTTGGATAGAGTTAATTTTCGGATTGACGAACGCGTAGTGGTGCTTCGATTCGCCGCGGTAGTCCGCCACGCGGACCACGACCGGCCCGTCCCTCGGCACCTCTTCACCAGGCCCATCCACCGTGCACACAATCCGCCTAGTCTTTACATACAACTCGATAATCGGTTGACATTTGATCCCTGCTATTGTCACACCGTTATAGATGTCCGATATGTTGCGGCCCAAGTTGATGCCTTCGATTGTGATGTTTGTTCCGCCGTCCCAGGGCCCGAGTTGGGGCTTGAACTCAACAATTTCGGGATTCGGACAGGTCTGAGTGCGGTTGAGCCACACGCTCGGCGCGCCGCATTGCTCCTGCACTTCGCACTTGTCAGACCCCTGGCACCACCCGCAACCGAACTTCTCCGGTAGAGCTAGGCATATGCCACAGTTATCGGCCATGTCGTTACACCTGTAGATGAGTATGTGCGTGTTGTCCGGGTTATCCAATGGCTTCGAGCCGCCCCAGATGACTGCAAACGACGCTGTTATGTTGGGAGCGCGCGACGTGTACGTAAATTCTACCGGCTCACAATATATCGTATCAGCAAGGAGTTGAGCGTTGACGTGAGTCACCCGACCCTCGATGTTGAACTGGCAAACGAACCTAGTCTGAACAATAAACTGACCGATAATATGTACTTTAACTTTAATCGCCTTCTTAACACCGGAGGGTACTAAAATTTCATTTGTACCCTCGGAGGTGGAGTTAATAGTGGGACAAAAGCCGGGACCGGAGCGATAGCTCGGCCCGATCCTGCTGACGCCCGTCACGAGGATGTCGTTGCGGCAGTTCTCGGCCGTGTCGTGAGTACAGCGGTGGCCGTCGACGCACCAATCGCAAGGAAACGACGAGCTGACGCACTGCGTACACGAGCTGTACGTGTTGCAGTCGAAGAAGGTGAAATTGGAGGCAACGAAATCCGGTCCCTGCGTGGTGCGGACGGACAGTTTCGCCGTGAAATGATGCTGCCCGGCGGGTATCGGTGGTAACGTGTCGGTTCGCGGTGTGGTACAGTTGACGCCGTAAGGTTTTCGGGTCGCGTTCGTTAATAGAGTTCGATCTAACGCCGTGAAAGCACATAAAAACTGCCCGTTGAGCGTGGGGAGATTTTCTATAACTAAATCTAGAGTTCTTGCCGTCGTCCGCTGCAGCTGGTTCGGCGTAACTTGCGTTATGGTGGTACAGCGGCCGCTGCGATACGATATCCAATACAGAGGATCTTTCGCCGCCTCCTGACAATCCGATCGAAGGCTGCACTTGTTCTCCAGCGAACACCACCCACAGTAAGGATCTTTCGCCCCCAGGCACGTGAGACACGACTTGTAGACACTGCACTCCTGAACCTTCACCTTCGACACCCGTCGCTCAGTCATGACGTACAGGTGCATCAGCCGGGTGTCAAAAAACAAATCCTTATTGACCGGCGAGCCTTCGTCGACGACAATATCGCCGTAATCGAACGCCGTCGTCGCGCTCTCCACGACAATCTTCTTGAGGTGTCCTTCCGCCGTTCCTGCGAACACGACGGTATAATCTCCCGTCGCCGTCGCGGATATGGCTGTCAATTGCTTCCCGAAGTAGGCTACCGGCACCGCTTCCACGGGCTGCTCACCACCCAGCGGTGTGTTCACGTCGAGCCCACAAAAGTCCTCGCTGATCGATTGCAACTTTGTGCCAATGCACGCGTGAGACGGTGATATGAAATCTAATCCTCTAGACCCATTCCCGTTGAAACAGGTCTTTATGTTTTGCATAAATTTACGCCGGACCGCTTTCAACGAGTAAACGCATAGCGCTGATAAATTCGAGGGTACGTTCGTGTTGATCGATTCGCTCTGACTGAACGCGGCGAAGAGAACGTCGTGCTGGGCGGTTATGCCCAATTCGCCGGCCAGCACCGAGCCCGCCTTGCCCACAAACGCGGCCTGCACGAGGTTATAGCCGAAGTTGCCGCCTCCTTCGCCCATACACGACATAGGTATTTCGGTGTACGAGTAAAAGTTCTCATCGTCGTGACACACGCGTACCAGCTTGCTGTAGTACGTATCAGAGCCGACACCCCGCAGTTGCGTTGTTAGAAAGTAACTGAAGCCTTCCGAGCTAAATCCGTACACGTAGTTAATTGGATAACGCTCCCGCGACAGAGAATTGACAAACATCCGCGTTCCGGTGGTGACCGCTGTGCGAGCGATCATAAACAGCCTGTCGTCCTCCAGGGAACGGCTACTGACGGTGGGCACCTCAGCCCGATACGCGGAGTTGCCGGTGAACGTGACGCCGACGTACATGACCTGCGTGATTGGCGGGTTCGGGGGACCTGGCGCGATGAACGCGACGGTCGACGCGCTCGCATTGTTGGCGACGACCGGCTCGCGCACTTCCCTCACGTCATGCGAAATATTGTTCAGATTGCGGACGGAGCACTGGCCCTGCAGCACCGTGCCGCAGGTGATGAGCCGGCTGGTCGCGTAGTCGATCACGAGCGCCTTGTTCACGTTGTCCGACGGCTTCTTAACGAAATTCGGCGGGCAATCGAACGTACACTGGGAGGAGTCGTTGACTGGGCCGGTGTCGATCCTCTGCGCCACCTCGAGATCGGGGGACAGTTGAAACAGCCGATTGACGGCACCGACGTACACGCGGCCCGTGTTGCGGTCGACGACGAGGTGGTTAAACTGCGTGGCGGGATCGTTTTTGTCGGTGAAGATGCGCACCACGTCCTGCGAGGCGCGCACGGAGACGCACGCCGCCACGAGGGCGAGCAGCACGCGCCACATCGCGCGATCGCATGTGGTCTACCGCCGTCTCCCGCGCAGGCACCCACCCGCCCATCTGCAACGCGATACACCGCTCAGCCACTGGCCGCCGCGACCCCATCGCACCGCACCGCTCCGGCCCCGTCTCTCCGGCCTCATTCCGCTCGCTACGACGCCGACAGCCTAACACCGCTGCTAATCGCAATAATCGTTCAAGCCCGCCAGTAGAGTGCGTCGGCTCGGAGAGGTCCAGTGCGATAAGATTACGCGAGCTGAAACCGAGGTGTTCAAGTACCCGTTTACTACGATACCAACCTATTTTACTGCCACAAACAAAAACAAACCTAAACTAAAACCCATCTAACATAACAATTGTGCAAAATAATAGAAATAATGCACAGGTGATGTACACGATGGAATGCGTTAACCGCTCGACGGAAGTCTTAATCGCCGCACACAAAAATAGGTTAGTACTAGGAATAAACGGGCACCCGTGAGCCCCGCCACGGTCAGTGCACTAATCATCAACGCCGACGAAAGCCTCAGCATCACAAAGGGGAGTAATAAAAAAATCATATAAGTTGGCATGCTGTTCATACGAGGGAGCGAACGTGGTAGCGTAATGATAAACAAAAGTAAAATTAAACTCTTTAACTAACTAAAAACATTGACAACATCAATTAAATACTTACAGTATTGCCATGATTGAAAAGGAATGGACGGGCTTCAAATTGTTATCTTTATTAGTCAAATTCATGTACTGTTCTCTGTCATAATGTGGACTCCGTGTTTAGTCCAATAAAACCTGTAACAAATAAGACAGGTTAAGCCCGATGAGGCTCTTGGACCCTATATGGCCTATGCTCCATGACTTGGAATATCTTGTATTAGAATGTGGATAGGTTGGCGATGAGATTTATTACTTAGAAACAAGTTAATAATTTTTTTAAGTTATTACTGCGGACGAGTTTAGAGTTAATAATGTCCATCATAATCCCTATCATAGTCCTACCACCCACTCGACCTAATCAAAGCCTACCTACGCAGCGAAAGTAACGTATAACTTATGTATACGACGACTTAACTCGACAACTACCACAATTTTGAGTTATTTTTACAATTATCGCACAGCTTAAAGAATTGAGAAAAGAAAGTCAGCCATTACGGCACACGCGAGTCGATAAACGGAAGCCATTCCAATAAACGCCACGCATTCCCGGGTTATAATTTTGTTCTATATTGTAACACTAAACCTACCTTGGTTTATGTTTACTGATGATCGATATGCAATCCTTATAAAATCCTCTGTTGTGTCGTAGAATATCTTTACACTATTGCACCACTTCACTGATCTTGTACAATTATTCACTTGATATTTAATTTCAACGAAAGCACTTATAACAAACACTTAAAAGTTAAAATCACAACATTTCATTTCTGTAAAACAACTTTTATCGAGGTACAAATCCGGTTTGTTGAGTAAAACTAGCCATTACACGAAAAATCCACGACAAGAGCATCAGTCCTGGTACATCGCCATGGAATGACGTCGGTTTCGCTTTTCGAACGAGTCTAGGCGTGACTGAATACGACAAAAACCGACGATACCCGATTTATATTTTAGTTCGCATACATTCCACTAGAGGCTTGTCATAGGATGCGTTCAAGTAAGTTTTCTTTCAGTTCCAACGATTCGAATTAAATTTTTCAATTTTGTAATATTATAATTCATAAATAAATACGAGAGAATTTTTAAAATTTTTTAATACTTTTGTTAGTTTTATAGTTAAATATTAGATTTGTATACAACGACTTATATATTCAATCTTCTATTTTAGTCATATTATGATGTATTTAATATTAATTACAGAATAATACAAGAAACAAGTGAACAGTATATTTTATTATAATGTTGCAAATTAAGTTATTAAAATAACTTTATTATAATGTTTGCATTAATATCTTGAAGTGCAAGGTAATGCCGATGGATATCTGCTTTAAACATTTGAGTTTATATTGTCTGTACATATTTGGGAATGTCAATTGTCATTTTTCAATTTAATTTGACAAAGTAGTAGCTTATAGGTTTAAGAATTACAAAAGAGAAAATAATCACTTCTGGTCAATAAAAACAAGAAAGAATGGCTTCATCATTATTTAAACTTTCTTCAGTGGTTTCTAATTCCTCAAAAAATTTAAGATGCGTCGTCCGTTTGCTCGAAAATCGAAATTTTTCTACGACTACTGTTACAGCGGTAAGTTGCATAACAGACTAAAATTACTTATTAATATGTTTTTAATATATTGTTGTGTTCATTTAGCTTACACAATAGCTGTTTTAAAAATAAATAAAAATATTTATATTTAGGTGACTTACCGTATGTTGGTTGAATTGAAATAGAGGATCTAAATAATAAAGAACTCCAATTCCAGAAAGTGTATTAAAAAAGTTTTCAACTTCTGATAAACATAGGCTCAGCTTCTAAGTTTTCATCACTTGAGTTAACTTTGTAATTTTATTTTCTCTTCAATATTTCACTCTTCTATGACATGCTGTGTTATATGTTTTTAAAGTCTCACACAAGTGTTCTGACAGATGAAATATAAACTCAAAGTCTATTTATTTTATTCAAGATAGCATACAAAATTACACTTTTTGAACAT
>JAAAKR030000007.1:919800-931805 GCA_010014985.3 Delias pasithoe
GCGATATCGGACACCGAGTAGCACGCCTGCAGAGGCAGCTCGTGCAGCGGCTCGCGATCGCCCGCCGCCGCCAGCACCTGCACGGCCGGGCTCTCGCCTGCGCCCGTGCCCACCACGCGCACCCACACCTTCTTCCAGAACCTGCAGCCGGAGCACAAATCGTCTACCCTTTCTACTACTGCTCGCTTTGGACGATATTCGTAAATGACTGCCAAGAATTCTTACTTACTCGGAACTGCACACTACACGCTACGCCTACACTTAAGAGGTTATTAGTATTAAGGCACTTTAATGGTGTTTCACATTAAAATCAAGGTTATTATTAGAAACCATCGAACAAATGTAAAACCTTTGTCCTGTTATTTTCTTCTTGTTGGGTTGCCGCAGGTGCATCTCCCAGCCGGGCCCAGCGTAGGTGGTGCGGGGAAAGTCCTCGAGAGGGACCGACACGTCTTCGTCGAAGAGCGGCGTCGGAGGCGTCTCGCCGCCGCTGCCCGACCGCTGCCGACCCAGCTCCGCTGGAAGCCATCACCGCACATTGGGAAACTCGATTGCATGCCTCTTTTCAGGCTGGTAAGTTCTTTCCGATACTTACGCTGCTCCGCTTTGAACTGCTGCTGCAACATGTCGACTGCATTTTTATCGAAAGGGTTGGCTCGCGGAGACTCTGGCGCAATTTGAGGCCTCGGGGGAGGGGCCAGCGCCGGCACCGAGCCGCCTTCGGCGTTCCCTTCGCTGTCCTTAGGTCTGTAGACGATAGGTCTTTTGGATAATGTCTTTGCAAATTTCACTGCCACAGCTTAACTGTATCACGCACCGTATGAATACAGAGAACGTGTCGTCAGCAGAATCGGTGGAATCTGGTCGGTCGAGGTGAGGAGTGGCGGCGGGCGCTGGCGGGGCCTGCATGTGGAGGAATGGGTCGAAGCCTTCAGACTCGAACCCGCCCGGCGCCGCAACTGAGCTTCCGTCGTCACCCCAGGCATCTGAATTCCGGTTAATAGTAATTTAATCGATTTTTATGCTTTTCAATAGCTTATTAATAATTGTGTTATGAGTATTACAAATGTAAAGCTGAATCACCTGTGGCCATGTGGGCTCCCGCAACCGAATCAAACTTCGCTGAAAACGCGTCAAAGGCATCTTGAGACTCGGGAAAGGGGTCCTGGACCATTGCCTCCGTCTGTCCCCATTCAAAGTCGTTTGCTGTGTTGGCGTGCTCCACATCGGTCGATTCCATTGCTGCACCTTCGAACGCGATCATCGTAGTATCAAAAGGCTCACTTCCGACTTCCATGTCCTCATTATCACAAGTCTCTTGTGAAAAGCTAACTGCAGGGTTAACATTTTGAATGGCATCGCTGGATGCTTCCGTTGTTTTTGCCACATTTGCTGTATTGGTTTCTTCCGTTATGTCGAATGGGTTCTTTTCTATGTCAAAATCAGAGTGACTCGTTTCTATAGCAAAGGGTTGAGAAATAGTTTCAGGGGTAGAACTTTTATTCATAGGTTCTATAATGTCCATATCTATAATATGATCGTCAGTTTCTTCTATCGTCATCTCGGATTCACTCATTGGCTGGTGCTCTTTGTTTGAATCATGTGTTTCAGAATCAGTAAATATTAATGTTGAAGTAACCGTTTCAGTTGGAATTGAAACCATACCTGCTGACTGTTCGAAACTTGGTGGTATCTCTGGCGGTATATCATCGCTCAAGAAGTCAAAAGGAGCTTCTTCCTTTTTTGGTATTGAATACAAACTGAGAATGTCTTCTTTAGTCGGTTTTGCCGCTACTGGTGCAGGTGCATCAAAAAGGTTTATGTCATCAATTGGTGCGGGAACTCGAGGTGGCTGTGGGAGTTGTGGTCTAGGTGGAGGAGCGGGGCGTGGAGGGCGGACGGGCGGTGGTCTCGCTGGCCTACTTTGGCTTGTGATCAGATCGACGTTTGAGCTTGGCGCTGGTGAATCTTCCACAATATCTAAATCAGGTGTGGGACTTGGGGAATGAATATCACGTACCGAAACTGGGCTCGGGGTTCGTGTTGGTGGTATACGATTTAGTAAATGCGAACTTGTAAACTCCATTTGGCCAGTAACACTGAGGATTAAATTTTGAGTTTCTTGGGGAACCGACCTCATGCCTTCTTCGTCATCGATTGTAATGTTAGTCGTAAAACTGTCGACTTTAGTAGCAATCAAATCTAATTCTGTTGGTTTTACATATGTATCTTCGATTTTTTGATGGAATATGTTGGTGGAATTGTTTTCATGAAAGTGTTTAGCACCCATAGGTTCAGAGTTACCAAATATATCTATAGGAACTGTATCTCCAGCGGTTGGCTCGTAGCTGTTGTCGAAATCAGAAAACGGATTACTTGCAGCGAAGGGATTATCGTTACCAGTGACGTCTAGATTTTCAGTGTCGTCTGTTAACATAAAAGGGTTTAACACGTCTGCGCCGTCGGGTGCTGCGGGTTCATTGAGGCTCAAAAAAGGGTTGTAAGCCATTATGAATATTAATTACAACTATTTAGTTCAAAAATTCAGATTCTAGGAGTTTAACTTCAGTTTTGCCAGGGGCAAGGTTACTTGCAAAAGATGTATCAAATGGGTCACAATCTTCACAAGTTGTGTCTTGTATATCTAAAGGTTCAGGAGTAAGAGCTTTTATTTGGAATAGGTCGTCTTCTGTTTCTAATAATGTCTTATTTGCATGTAACTCCAAATCAGAAGAGTCTTCACAAGAAAACTCCTTGGCTAATAATCGTAGTTCAGTTTTGCTAGGTTTAATATCACTGGCAAATGAAGTATCAAATGGGTCTTCAGATTCGTTACTTGGAACGTCCTCTTGTAACGTAGTAATAGCAGAGGGAGTCAAAACTTTTTCTGCAATATCGAATCCTTCGCTTTGAAGCAGATCCAGGTGTGATTTTCCAGTCGCGAATTTGTTTATATTACCAGTCTGAGGAAACTCAGAATGGCGTCTTTTGGTATTTAATGGCAAATTATGAGATGAGATATCCTCGTCCGAACGCGTCCGTTGTAAAATATTTGAGACTTTGTCTTTATCTTCCGAATCCTCACATAAGTCTTCAGTTATAGAAACTTCTCGAGTATAGTAAGGTGTCAATGGTTTATTAGACTTAGAGTGTTTGTCTACGAAAGAAATTTCCGTGCCGTCGACGTTAAAAACAACACTTTTACTAACTGTTAAGTTTTCCGGACGAGAAAGCCGTCTAATTGCTTCAATATCTTCTCTCTCGTCTGCGCGAGGATCAAAGTCTGGATCACTCGGAACTTTATAAATAGTAACTGGAGTTGAATCTATTAATTCTTTTTCGAGTAATTTCAACTCAACCTTCCCAGGTGCGACTATCTTATCAACAATCGTAGTATCAAACGGATCAATTTCATCGGCTTCTATTGGATTCAGGGGAGAATCACCCAGTTGTGTTAGATCTGTAGTGCTGCCTCCAAGCAAATCTCGCGCAGGTTCAGTTAAATTATGTTCATGAATATCATCAGACGTTATAGATTCTCTAACTCCAGAAGGGTCCGTCAAATGTATACGTACTGAAGATTTTCTCCTATTATTTAGTTTTAGTTGCACTTCTTCGGCTCGGGGGTCAAAGTCGTCATCGTCCTCCAAAATCACGGTTTGGTTATTGGTGTTACTAAAATGTGTCTGTGGAACTATAGCGTCAGCAAAGCTGGTATCAAAAGGATCGTCTTGATCGATGTAAGGATCTAAAACATCAAGTTGGTCTTCGACTATTCCTTCTGCAAAAACGGCTTCGTTAGTGTTTGCTTCAAAAGCGGACCAAGCTTCTTGAATCACAGGTTGTATATTGATTCCTTCTTCATATATTTTAGTCACATCTACCTTAGATTCAAGAGATTCTGTGGCTAATAATGTAAACTCATCAACTTCATCCGTTTCAGAAGTTTTTGCTAGATCTTCAGGTGCATGAACTATTTCTTGAATATCTTGAGGTATTTCTTTCTTTGTGTGCTCAATTAAAGAAGTGCTTAAGTCTATTGGCGTCGTAATAGGAATATCCGCGTCGAGGTCTAAGAGGCTTTTTTCAACCGCCTCGTCTAAGGTGTTGTCTAATACACACGGGACAGCGTTATCGTCGTTTTCCAATAATAAATCACCTGGAATAACCCTCTTTGATTTCTTTGTTGTAACTTTGACGTTATCAATGCGACCTGTGAGAACTTCTACGGCAACTCCAATATCTAGTTCTTTTTTGCCCTTGGTAGATTTAACCTCCTGACCTTTTATTAGAGCATTCACATATGATGTGTCAAATATATCGTCGTCTTTGTTTTCTTCTGGAGAATCCGGTACATAGGCAAGTTTCACTTCTCCTCGCTGCACAGCGTCTATATAAGACGTGTCAAAAATGTCATAATCCTCGTCTTCCTCTTCAGACTCGTCATCGGTGACTCCGTAATCACTTTTGTCGCCGTCTGTTTCTGTATTCGCAGCTTGCGCCAAGTGTGGAAAATCTGCTTCGGTTACTTCGACAACTGGCCTGACTGGCTTTTCCTTTTCAACTGGTTTTAATTCGTTCTTAATAGTCACTCGTTGAAAGAAAGAAGTCGATTTTATTCGATCAAGATCTCCTTGAGTTCTTTTCAATACAGTGTCTATACCAGTAGTCAAATCTTTAAACTTGGACCATTCTTCATTTTCTTTTGTCGAGCTCCCTCCGTCTTCAGATTTTCGCTGATGCTCTTTTCTATATTTTTCTAACTCCTCTTCTGTAAAAAGCTCTTCTTCACCTTTGCGCTTAGATTTTTTTCCTTTTTTCTTCTTTTTAAGTCCTTTGGGTAGTTTTAGCATTATACGTAACTATGAAATTCTTCCTTGGTTGCTGAAAAAAGAAAAGTTAGTCAAATTTAGAGTTCAAGAAAGGCTCGCTCTAAGATTAAAAAGTATTGACTTTTTAATGTAAGTGAGCAAGATTCGTTTGCGCATCCTCCCACTCCAAAGGCAAACCGAGAACCAGGCATGGCTCTCGCGACAAAGCGCTTATTAAACGAGGGTTAGTGGCACATAGAGTCGATGCTTGTTGCTTGTTTCCATCATGTATCTTTACAGAGTCGGCATTCAAATGTATAACATGTGCGAGCAAAAAGTATGATGGAGACAATCATGTAACGATCCTACTTTGGCGAATAAAAGAGACGAGTGAGAAGATGGCAAATGGAATAGATCGCAGTCGAATATTGTGAAATGAGGGTGAAGGCCGAAGGGTCGCCTGGCTGAACGGGTCCGAGCAACGAGCACACGTACCGGGCCCGCGAGGCGCTCGCCCAAAGGCCACGCGAATCTAGACCGCCGGTGTGGGCGCGCTACGTACAAAGAGCCGCCGTACCTTCATCGCAACAGAGGCACGGTCACGCTCGAGGCAGGTGCGGCGCTCGGGGCGGCTGGCTCGCGACTGGCCACCGGCCACGCGTCGCGCGCCGCGCCTATCGACCCGCGCCGCCCTGCGCTCGCCCTCCACGCGCATGTCTCGCGCCCCGCTTACGTAACGCCCGTTGCTCGATCTATAATATTCCCCAATCCCCATACACTACAAATAATAAGCTCTTTTAGACATGACGTACGTACTCAATCAATAATTACACATCCTTTAATGAAAACTGCTGCTCGCTTTTTACTAAACATTGCACAATACTTCACTCTTAATATTCACTGTTCGGACAGAGTTACCTTTAAAAATATAACACGGCAAATGTAATGAGCAATGCTGTGACATTTTTTAAGCCAGCCTTGGCTCGGTTGGCAATGTTTCTCTATGACTCTTGTTTCTTTCTATGGAAATGGTGACAAACGCGGAGGAGGTTCACTTAGGATACGCGGTGCTCGATCCATGGACACCCCTGGTCGTTGTAGAGCCGCGAGTGCGTTGCCAGCCTTTAAGGGATAGGTAGGTTCTTTTTTTTTCAAGGTTCCCGTATTTTAACGGTTTGAGAATACCTCTGCAGAAAGCTGCTTTCACAGAGTGGTGATGCGCGGCACAAAATGCCTCAAAAACACTCAGTTGTGGAATAACACTTCCCTTTAATGTTTACTATGGCGACGGGTCTATCCTTTAAACTACACCAGTTTCAAACATGAAACCCTACACTGTTCTGTTGCTGTACCGCCGAAAGCTGGAAGCCTTTCAAAAGGAAGCGTCGCTTTCAGAGTTGCCGGCCCTATCGTAGGGAGAACTGAATATGTTCGGGCCTTAAAAAACCGAATCAAACTATACATACTGATTGCAAACGATCCAATTACGGCTTCGCTTACTTTGTTTGATTATATTATAGGAATGAGTGAAATCAAGTAAGTTCGTTTGAAATAACATGGTGTCGCGGCGTCGCGATGGTGCGATGGGGCGATGGTGCGATGCCTTCGATCCTCGGTCACGCCTGGCTAGCTGCGCGTGGGCGGCGCACCGCCTGTATAAGAGAAACGCAGCCAGCGCCGGATTGCCTAATCAACTGATGGGGTTCTGTGTGGGGACCGCGTTAACGACCGTCTTCGCCGGCAGCGAAGGCGACGTCACAGAGTCCACTTCACTGAGCTTCCTATTGGCAGCTCAGGCGGCCCACGTTTCAGCGACTTAAGCCGCATTAAGCTATAGAGGCCGCATGGCTGACAGCGAGTTATCCATTCCTAAAAACAGCAGGAGCACCACAAAAATACATGTTTGTGAAAGTACTCGATGACATGTTGCCTGTTTTTGTAGGTTGCCAACGCATTTTCAATTTGTATAGTTAATAACAATTATTGATTCAACATTCGATTCAAAATAGATATGTTTTGAAATAGACGTGCAGAAACTTCTCCTTTCTTCAACTCGGTGTCATCTCGCTTACATATGATTCTAGAATATAGATGTCGTTTACCTCAAACTGAACTTAATACTTTTGTTTATGGACCTGGACTATGTTTTGTTGTCATTGTTGTGCGGTGTATTTCATCGTATTATAATATGTAAGTGAGTATAAACTCCGCAGCAAATATTATATTTGGCCCAAGCAGGTAGCATCTTAAGTAGAAAACTGTAGATTTAAGTGGGTTAAGTGATAATTAAAAACTGGAAACATTTGTAAAAAATCTTTAGAGTTGGCAACACCGGTGGCTTTGTCGCAATGTAAATGGCCTGATTTCTCTAACTGATTTATAGATATGGATAAAGTGATTAATAAAATAGCTCTTACCAACTACGATAAACTATAATATTTTGCTCCTGTAAACCCGACTAATTGAAATATGTTGCACGTTATCACGGCGGGCGTACTCAGGCAGCGTCCCATCGCTTGCCCTGACACTTCTGCACTCGCGACATTTCCTGCGCTGGCCGTTGCTCCGTGGCTCTGCGCCGATGACACGGCGTACATCGCCACATCTCTCTCGGCCCAACATGCGCGGGTCAACATCCAGCGCTCCTTGGACCCATTGCCAGCCTGGCTCCAACATTGGAGACTCGTAGCCAACCCGGACAAGACACAGGCTATCTCCTTTGACCGATGACGCCCGATTGCTCAGGACTGTCGCCAGCTACTTTGGCGTGTCGATAGACTCCTGACTTGCCATGGGGGACCGTGTGCGTCAAATCACCAGCAGAGGCAAACAAGTGGCGAGCGCCTTTCGCCCACTGATCAAGTCACGTCTTCCTCTGCGCATGTCCCTACAAAACATACATACGCCCTCAGCTCACCTACGAGGGGCCAGCGTGGTTTGCCGTCGCCGAAAGCTGCGGGTTATACAGAGCCAGACGCTTTAACGCATAGTCAAAGCGCAATGCTACGTGAGGAACCTTACTATCCAGTTGGATCTGTGGATGGAGAGAGTTGATAAGTTTATCTTCCGACACGCAACGATGATGTTCGAGAGGGCGGACGCCTCCCGATTCCCGCATCTCCACCGCATCGCGTCGTGCCACTCTAGGGCGATCGGTCGTAAAACCTCCAATGTGACTTCGGGCAGCGCCATCGCTGTCTTGCTCCCGAATTTGACGATTTTACTTCTATAATACTGCCGCTGAGTTAGAGAACTTCTCGGCTGCAACTATCTACAATGACCTTGAGGGCAGGAACTGCAGTTTCGTCCACTTAAAGCCCAGCGGGGGCTGGGCTTCTCCCGAATTGCGAATTCTCTCAATCGAGAGAAATCGGAATCTCTCCGAATTTAATCCAATCACCGCTCTGTTTCCTCAAGACGCGCACCTTCTCCCTTCGCTTGAAGGGCCATCAAGGCTGAACAAGGTAACGGCATAGTTCCCTCGAGGCGTGTGACTACAACTGACACCTGCTGTTTTATAAATATAATCTGTTCATTGAACGATCTGTTACAGGAGTTCATTGAAATATGATTAATGTAAAAAGAAAAAGAAAAATTGGACAGGTTCTAAATAGCTAGTATCCAGAGCAATGAAACCATTAAAAATGCATTTTGTTGTGACTGAATTTTAGAACAATGTTTTGTCTCTTTTTTGCACGTAGATAGATATTATTCCTTTACAATATTGCGTTTCTGATTTGCACACAGTAAATAGTTTCTTTTTTAATTGCTTAATAGTTTTAATGTTTAGTAATACCTATAGACATTAGTTTTAAATCGTGAGAATAGGTCCTTGAATTAAATAAACATTATAATCAGTGTAATAGTTTTTTATATCTAAAATGTTTAGTTTGCGCATCTGTATTATCATCCAGCACAGGTGAAACACGTGGGCAGTGTAAAAGAAAATAAACGTGGTGGTGAGTTGTGTTAAGTTTGGGCGATGGCGGAGGCGGCGCCAGGGAGTATAGTGAAGGAAGGCTGGTTGCTGAAGCGTGGCGAGCACATCCGTAACTGGCGCGATCGGTACTTCATTCTGTTCGACAACGGCGATCTGATGGGATTCAAGGCCCAACCCGAACGCAATAACTACCGTGATCCGCTGAACAAGTTCACAGTACGCGACTGCCAGATTATGGCCGTGGATAAGCCGCGCCCCAATGTGTTCACCGTGCGTGGCCTACAGTGGACCACCGTCATCGAGCGGAACTTTGCTGTCGACTCTGAAAAAGAACGGTGAGTCATTCATAGAGTTCAAAGTCCAAAGTTTGTTTGTTTACTAGATTGCATACTCCTCTTGTCACTGCTTACTCAGATCAGTTCGACCATAGAATGCCTTTCAAGCATGTATATATCTATGTCACCAAGACACATATGTACTTGAAGTGGAAAAGTTAGTGGTCATTAAATATGTGTTGACACAAACAATACTGTTATAAGAAACAAAACATACATTTACCTATCATTTCTATTTCTGATTCTTGATATTCATTCTTTATAAGGGTTTTGTGTAGTTTTCAATACATCTATTGGTGGACAGTATTACTATGAAATATTATGCAAAAGATTTAAAATTTTGTGTATGTAACTGAATATTCTTATGAGTCAATGGAAATCAATACTAGGCAAGGCATTAGGTCATTAATTTGAATTAACATTTGCCAATGAGATATAATTTTGTACTATCTCAATCTTGAACGGAGTAATGATAAATTATTCAGTTAATATAAGCTATATTTTACATACCACCACAGAGAAATTAAAAATAATAGCTAGTCAGTGCAATCATAACAACAATTGACTTCATATAATTCCATAATAAAATTTAAAAAGATCTTATGAAGTTTGTTTGAAAAATGTTATTTCACTATGTTGTTGACACACAATAATATTTTATTTGAATAAATTATTGATAATTTCCAAACATGCTTAACAACCAAAATGTTTTTAATTAGGTAACTTTATGTTAGTAGGTAAACCTCAAAAGCGAAGGATAGTGGGTATTGCTTTTCACCTCTTCAGCTCGATGTGTTTTTAAACCAGTTGGACTTCTCCAACCAATGTTTACTGCTTTTTTAATATTAATCTTCATTTGTATACTCTTTAAGTTTAAGTCTGTTTACTTATTATTTATCTTTGGTTGCACAAGGAAGTAAATAATACAGCAAGAAAACAAATATAATTTATTAGTGTTGTAATCATAGTTAATATTGCTAACAGAGGAGAAAAATCAATTGTTATGATATTTGGTTTATATCAAATTGTAACTCGAATCATTCATTTTATTCTCTTAATATTATATTGAAATGAAGATGTCTAGTTTATCTTTTCTTGACCTGAGTGGGTAAAGTTCCTACTTCAAAGTGTGCATTTTCACAGAACATGAGTGTTGTAATGTTTGCAGTGAGGAATGGGTGGCTGCAATCCGCTACGTTTCGTCGCGGCTCAGCGGAGAAGGCGTCGGAAGCGAACTCCAGGCCGGGTCAGTAGACTCGGAAGACCGCGATATGGCGCAGCTCGGCACCAGCTTCCGCGACCCCAGGCGTATAGTAAGTGCCCGTGACCAATCCACCATCAACCCCTCGAGTGCTTGCACGTCCGCTCACAACCCGCTTCGTTCCAGACCCTCGAGAAGTTTGAGTTCGTCAAGGTGCTGGGCAAAGGAACCTTCGGTAAAGTGGTGCTGAGCCGCGAGAAGGGCACCGGAAAGCTGTACGCCATGAAGATACTCAAAAAGAACCTCATCTTGAAGAAGGATGAAGTGAGTCTTCATCGCGTCAGCTTGGCACAGAGTGTAGCCATTGCAGCAGGCGTTGCACTGACCTATTGGTGTGTTCGCAGTTGGCCCACACGATCACCGAGAACCATGTTCTGAAGAAGACGAAGCACCCGTTCCTGACGGCGTTGCGCTACTCCTTCCAGACGGCGGACCGCGTGTGCTTCGTTATGGAGTACGCCAATGGCGGCGAGCTCTTCTTCCACCTCTCGCACGACCGCTGCTTCAGCGAGGAACGCACCCGCTTCTACGGCGCCGAAATCGTGTCGGCGCTCGGCTACCTGCACTCGGAGGGCATCATCTACCGCGACCTCAAACTCGAGAACCTGCTGCTGGACAAGGATGGCCACATCAAGATCGCTGACTTCGGGCTGTGCAAGGTGAACATAACGCACGGCCGCACCACCAAGACCTTCTGTGGCACGCCCGAGTACCTCGCGCCCGAGGTGCTCGAGGACACCGACTACGGTCCCGCCGTCGACTGGTGGGGCACGGGCGTGGTGCTGTACGAGATGGCCTGCGGCCGCCTGCCCTTCTACAACCGTGACCACGACGTGCTCTTCTCGCTGATCCTGGAGGAGGAGGTGCGCTTCCCGCGCACGCTCTCGCCCGCCTGCCGCGCGCTGCTCGCCGCGCTGCTCACCAAAGAGCCGTCGCGGCGGCTGGGCGCCGGCCCCGGCGACGCGCTCGACATTATGCAGCACCCCTTCTTCGCGGCCATCAACTGGGCGGACCTGCTCGCCAAGAAGCTGCCGCCGCCGTTCAAGCCGCAAGTGGACTCGGACACGGACACACGCTACTTCGACTCTGAATTCACGGGCGAGTCGGTGGAGCTGACGCCGCCGGAGGGGGAGGCGGCGCGCCCGCTCGAGTTCCCGCAGTTTTCCTACCAGGACCTTTGCTCTTCGGCGCACTCGGCGCTCAGCCACCACTCGGCGCTGTCGCGTCGCTCGCCGCCGCAGCCCGCGCGCCCCTAGCCCGCCCGCCCGCCTCTTCCCTTCGTTGTATATATACCTACTTATATTTAAATAATAAACTTAGGCTTAAAGCGATCGCCGCCTTTCTTTTCACCCCCGTTTTTCTTTTGGGCCCACACATCGGGTAACGAGTGAAACTACTTTTGTTTGTAATATACTTATTTAATATACAATTAGGAGAGGCGCTGCGAAGCCGGCGAGCTTCCGCTTGCACTGCGGCAAGCCCTCCGTCCGAAGCCGCGTGCTGGCACATCTCTGCACGGCACGTGGAACGCTAACGGGTAACAAACGCGCCCAGCGAGTGGGGCATCCGGGCGCAGTTGCCTTTCAACCTCCGCCCCGCTCGACGCATCACGTGACCCGTTACTTTACCACACGTGATTTACGGCCATTACAGTTTAG
>JAAAKR030000008.1:117714-131770 GCA_010014985.3 Delias pasithoe
ATATTATCATCAACCGCAGGTTAGGTTAGGTACCCATATATATATATATTTTCAAATTGAAAGTAAAGCTTACACAAATGGGAATTTCAAACGGCCGGTACATGCATAACAGCATCAATGGGGCAGAATAACACAAAACAGGAAATTAAAACCATCTCGACATCCGAGTCGATCAAAACTGCAACGACATCAGACATTTTGAGATCATAGAATACCTGATGAACAGAGAATAGAAAGTAGCGGAATGTTCGCGTTACTCTATTGTTATGACGCAACACGCACGTCTATTGGCCGGCGTACAGCAATCAATCTCGCCTTACAAATGTTCTTCCTCTGAAAATATCAATTAATTAAATTAATATAATATTGCATTACACGCGGATATACCGTTGAAGCAGTTATTTTGATCAGATTATACTGAATAGGGAGTTTTCTAAAATATGGGAAGGAGGAAGGCCCTATTACAACAGGTTACGAAATATCGTTTCGATTAAAAAAAATACACCACGCAACAATGTCTTTAAACAATCACTAATATTATATTGATTTAGTATTATTACCAGCAATTATTATTTAGCGACATTCCAGTACTTTGGGCAACCAGTTGAATCGTTTCAAGCACTTTGGTTAACTAAATGTTTAGGAAGGGAGATCGAGTACAGTAAATAGTTACGGCGTGTTTCCTGGGAAGGGAAGGGATAGTCTTAAAAGTTGCGTTACGTAATACTTGAACGCGTAACGAAAATATATTTAGAAATTCCGGCACTAATTGGGCCGGCTCATCCGAAGTGATGCCACAGGCTCATACCGCTCAAACGGTACAGAAAGTAACACAACCAAAGCTAGGATTGTGACGCGGTTATCCATGGGCGGCGATGATCTCTTACCGTAGAGGCGACTCGCCTGCTCTGTTGCCCGCTATACAATAATAAAAACTTTAAACTTTATAAGTTATGTTGCCTAATAAATATACTCTTTAATATATCTTTCTTCAATCTTTCCGGTCATTTAATTAATCAATACTTACGTGATAGTTTTCCGCTCGGTGGGTCTGGTGGTGGACTGGGGACGCGCACGGTTGAGCACCTTCAATAACTCTCCCGCCTTGGCACGCATACGGGAGTGTACGTACACCTGAAACGAACAATTATTCGTACAACAATAGACTCGGTATAGACGTCGCACTGCCCGGTGCTTTATTAAATCTTGGCCAATTTACACAATATCATACATCATTGAGTATATGTTATTTTGATGTATCAGTTATATTATAGCAAGATTTATTTTAAAATCCGCACCGTAGTTTTGGCGTGAACGAGTAACAAATATACGTCCATCGATTCGAACTCACGTTTTTAATATCAGTAGGATTTATATCTAGAACCAGATTTGTATCACAAAATGTATAGCCAAAATTGTAATAAAATATTGGGAAATTAAGATTTAACTCACTAAAATAAAGTTACTGGTATTACCTTAGAGCACTTGATGTGGTAATGCAGGTAGTCGCGGAACATGTGGAGCAAATCAATAGTGTTGTCCCGCGCCGCTTCGCACGTGTGCCGTGGGAACAACACTAAAATTATAAAAAATATTAATAGACTTGTAAATACTGATTTTTTAATTGTATAGCGGACAACGGAGCAGATGGGTCTCCTACATGGTAAGAGGACACCGCCGCCTATGGACAACCGCGCCACAGTCCGCGCATTGGTTGTGTTGCTGGCTTTGTGTGCAACTTAAACGGTATAATTTCAACGGCTTCCGATATCCTCACTCACTCAGCGGAACACAATGCAAGTACCGTTTCACGCTGAACATTCTGTGAGCCCGTGGTATCTCTATCACGAGATTTTACATAAGTGTTTATTAGAACAGTTATTATTTCAAGCAGGTATTTTTAAATTAATAATTTAACAAAATGAACCAGTTTATATAAGCTTTATTAATTATATGAAATAAAATAGGGCTAAGCTTGTGGATTTAAAATGAGGTCATCTACGCTCAACAAATATTTTACCATCGCACGTATTTTAAACAATGACATCACCGTTATATAATAATACAACACGATTTGCTAAAAATATTAGCATGCTTATATGTTATTTAATTTGTCGTTAGTTACATTTTTAATTAGAATTTAAACTTAATACAATCAACACCGCTTATAACGACACTGTTTTAACAACCGATCGGTTATTACGACCAGATTGAAATGTCCCTCCCGAATCGAATAAATTACTTATTATACGTACCGCTAATAACGTCAAAACTTTATCGATATTCATTGACTTTAATAACTAAGCGCTTCTTATCCAAGCAAAACAAAACAATACGAACGATTTTAAATTTTATTGATAAGTATTGAAGGAATATTTAGGCAATATTACCTACACACTTTCCCCCCACCTCATCTGAACCTCTTCCCAGCCATTTGATCTTGGTTATATTAATTACACCATTGTTTAGTCATTAGTGCGCTATGGGACTATGTGAGTGACAACTTGATTTTGTATTCTTATTTCTTAATAAATATTTTTATTTCTATTCTAATGACAATCAAAGTGGCATTTCATTTACATAAAGTTCATATACATAACCTATACCCATACTAGATAAGTACCTATGATAATAGAACTTTTGTTTATGTATTGCTTATAACGACTATCGGTTATAACGACGACAATTAGACAGTCCCTTAAAAACGCTATATCAGGGTTTAACTGTAATTGTTGGTATAAATAAAATCGTTAACAATTTACACAAAATTATACATTTTCCTGTTTCATATTTTGTCACAAAATTAACGTATCAAATGATTTTAAGAGTATAGGAAAACAAATATTTCAGTTTATTCCTGTATCCTTGTTTACTTCAAGCTGTTAATGTAGCATTAGATATACTAATCAGAGATTTTTATTGTAGACAAATTGTTTAATACTTATATAAACTTACCAAATGTTACATAGCTGATATTATCGCCTATTTTAGCATCCGTGTCTATGAGTTCTAATGGGGGTTCCTTGTGTGAAAATAGGACCTGAAATGATATTTTTTTATAAATAACCTAATATCTGAGAAAAATAAAGTTAAATTTCTTATTTTTAACTAAAGAGACACGAAAATTATATTTACAGAATGCACTTTTAAGTTTTTCTACAACAGTCTTTCTTAGAATAACTGATCTTGTACCTGAGGTGCAGTATGTGATGCTCTTCTTCCCTCCTTCAGTTCTTGCATAAACACTTTGCCAATCACCATGTCATCTTCATGTCGGAACACAGTAGAGAATACTACAGTGACACGATCTTCTTGAGCTTCGACGTACCTGAAAAAGATTTTCATCAATAGTCCTAATAAAAAATTTCCCAATCCATGTGAAAGTAAATTTTTTGGATTAAACTTTTAAATTTTAAATAAATGAATGTATTTTTCAACAAAAAAATATGCAAACTGCAATGATACTTTACAGCAACAAACTATGAACTGATTATAAACATTTCAGAACTTTTTTTTTGGAAAGTTCTTTAATGGACAAAATATATTCTTACAAGGTCTCATCCTGTCGATAATTTATAACAGCTCTTTTGTGGCTGACATCACCATCCTGCTGCAGTCTGAAGTATCGCTCAAAGACAGAAGCAAAGCAGTTCCTCTTCAATAAGCCAACCTTTTTTACTAGGTCCTCCCAATCATCTGGTATGTTCTCCAAGTCCAACAATAGGGAGACATTGTAACCTTAAAATGTAAAAAAAAATTATATTATTTTTTATAACAATTTTAAATTTGATGGCTACTGACAGTAATTATATAATAATTACTTTATTCAAAGAAAAAAGTAATAAATGGACAACATAAATTATGCAGTGATGAATCATCAAAAGTATCATACATCTAATGAAAAAACTTTTAAGATAAGATTATATATAATCTTATCATAAACATACAATATTTGAAATCAATAAAATACTAAAGAATTCAAACATTTTACAGATAATGTTAAAATATTTATATAACCATTCTTGTGCTCTATAAATGTACAGTGAAATGTTGCATGACCGCTAGCAATAAAATCTTGTATTATTAATTTCTAGTTGCTCAACCAACATTTGACCATAATAAAATTGAAAATTATAACTTTTTTCTCATTTTCAAAGTCAAATAAGTGCTGATAATTGATTTTTTATATTTGTAGATACAAAGAATACAATAACATACATACATAACAACATAAATAGTCCGAACATTTAAGAAAATAATACCTGTCTCAGCTTCAGTGAGCAGAGAATCATACTCTCTTTTGAGCAATTCATCAGCTCCATGTTCCTCTAATTGTTTGTAAAACTTCAATGATATACTAACCTGAAAATAATATATTACAAATTTTTAATATTTTCAGTTTGTAAAAATTTACTCATCACTGATAACATATTGAAGTTGTTAAAATGTATTGATAAGAGTAACCTACCCTAACTTTGGTTTTATCTCCATTGACATTGGATATATGAAAAAGGACACCATCAAAATCTGCTACTGTCACATCTATGGACTCAGGCTTTAAGCTGGAACAAAAATTCAATTGATAAATACCTATCACTTCCATACACACAATTACATTCTATAGTGTTGTATCATATATCACATAATTGAAATGCTTTAATGCAGTAGGTATTTGAAAACATTTTATAGGACGTTTCCGCAGTTGTCGTCAATACCTACAAACAATATGAGTCATCACCATTGATAGAAGCGTCATTTTAGGTGACTAGTTACTGGAAATGTAATTAAAATATATATTGAAAACATTACCAAAATGATTCGAATTTTGCACATTCAGCGGCCAACGTGGGCCCACCCTATGGAAGATAATTTGACATTTGTCAAGATATCCCGACAGAGGGTTAGAATCGAGAATAAGATTTATATCTCACTCAACATTTGATTGATAACTTGGAAGAAAAGACCTTTTAAAATTCTAAACAACGGCCACATAGTAAGCGACCGAATAATGATAAAAAAACAGGCAAACTTTCTAAGCGTAACGTACTCACCGCGCCAGTGCATTTTTATATTTAACTGTTAAAGTTTCTTCTATAATTCTATTGTTGATCTCCAGCAAGATCATTATTTAACAATTTATAACTACAGTTTTTACATAAAATTAACACTTTATAGCACCTTCATTTAATAATTCATACGAATTATCTATATGACGACCGCCCGCACAGAGATACTTCTATGACAGATTGAAAAGGAAGCATCCGATGAATGAAATATCGGTCAACCATACACAGATAACCGACATTGTAACGGAATGCTCACTACACAGATATGTTTTTTAATGTAAACCAGTGCATTGAATTTAAAAAATTACTGGATTGCAAAATCATATGTACTTTTAGTAGATTACGAAAAGTATTTTTATAGCTATAAAATGTCCTTTGCAAATTTTATAGGCAAGACTTGTAAATTATGCTTTATTTGAAGTTATGGACGCTCTGAGGTATTAAACCAATGTTAAATAGGGGATAATGCAATCCTCTCTTATATATTGTTTTTACCAGTTTATATTGATAAAAGTAGTATAAAAATATAACCAATTCAATCGTCGAAGCAAAGACTTGCGGGGACGTATGATAGTACAAACACTTGGACACCATAAGTAATTGGTTGTTAGATGTTATATTATATTGTCAGATGTCAGCTGTCGGATCTTAAAATTCATATCGGTAGTAGTACATAATACATACCAAACCAATTTTGAGAAATGTGTTTATTTACTTTTATGAGAAAAGCAAAATAAATGAATATTTACTTTTAAAAATTTACCAGTATATTAAATAAAATAGAAATATAATGTTTCGTTAGATGTAGGCGAACAATTTAATACACAATGTCTAATCAGGTAGCAGCATTCGTAGCGGGCTTAAAATCCCGAAATGTAGATATACAAACTAAGACTGCTAGAGAATTGTATCAGTATGCTAAGACAGAACTTCGAGAAGTTCCTCAAGAGGAGCTCACTAAGTTTCTGGATGAATTTAATGATCACATATATGGAATGATTTTGAGCAACGATGTCCATGAAAAAAAAGGCGGCGTGCTTGCAATAGGTTTGTCAATATTAATAGTCAATTTTTAATAACCTCGCGATAACATATGAAATTTTTATATTAAGTAAAATTTTATTTTAGTGTGTCTTATTGGAGGAGATTGTGATACAACTAAAACCAGGATAACAAGATTTGCTAACTATCTTAGGAACCTACTGCCATCTTCTGATGCTGGTGTTATGGAATTAGCGGCTAAGACCGTTGGTAGATTAGCTACTGTGTCAGGAGTCAAGCGAGCAGAATATGTTGAATTTGAAGTAAAAAGGGCTTTTGAGTGGCTTTCAGAAGAAAGAAATGAAGGAAGACGACATTCTGCAGTATTACTATTAAAAGAGTTAGCTATAGCCATGCCTACCTATTTCTACCAGCAAGTCTCTGGTTTTTTTGACCATATACTTGTTGCTTTAAAAGATCCCAAACAGCAAATAAGGGAAGCTGCAGCAAAAGCTTTAAGAGCTGGGTTAGTAGTCACCGCACAGAGGGAAACTGCGAAACAGTCAACTGCCAAGCCTCAGTGGTACATGCAGAGCTTTGAAGAGGCAATTTTAAGCTTTGAAGAGTTTTCAATTAAAGAAAAGGGAATTACAAAAGAGGATAGAGTTCATGGAGGTTTACTAATCCTAAATGAGCTCTTCAGATGTTCTAATGCTTTATGGGAGAAAAAATATACACATTTAATGAGAAGCATAGACACACAAAAAGACATAATAGTATCAGATGATATTATTTTTATAAGCAGTAAGTTGCATAGTCCGTCAGTCAAAAGAGGTTATCTATGTGATGGGTTTAAAACTGAAAATGTACAGTATCCTGTTTCTATTTATGAATCTGATGTTTGTAAAAAACTGCTGTCTGAAAAAATTGAAAAAACTTTTCATGGTATGATAGATCTCTTATTTTATTCTTTAAGTATGAGAAATGTAACGTAGATTGTCAGTTTACATATTTTAACTATTTTGTAATTATAATAATCCTTTAATTATAATAATAATTTTTATTAATAGTGTCAATAATTAAATTCCAGATGTAATGGCTCAAAGACATTTAAAACTTCAAGGAGTACCACAAATTTTACTCATTATAATTCCTAGATTAGCTGCCTTTAACAAGGAACTGTTTCTACGAAAATATCTTAATTCCACTATGCACTACTTATTAACTTCAATTCGAAGCAGAGAAAAAGACAGAAACATGGCATTTACAACTCTAGGCTTACTTGCAGCAGCTCTGGAAGGTGACATAAGGAACTTTATTCCTAGAATTATGGAAGTTATTAAGCAAGCACTACCAGTTAGAGATACTTTGTCAAAGAAAAAGAGTTGGATTGACCCTTCTATTTTTGCCTGTATAACACTTCTAAGTAGTGCTGTCAAAGACTTAGTAATAACCGACATTAAAGAGTTATTGGATGCACTATTTGCAACTGGTCTAACCCAATCTTTAACAATATGTTTAAAGGAATTAAGTATAAATTTGCCACCGCTTAAAGAAGAAATATCTCAAGGTCTCTTGAATATGTTGTCTTTAGTGTTAAGAAATAAACAATTTTTACATCCTGGTGTGCCAAGAAGTTTAGAACAACAGCTGAGCAATAGTATGAGTCAGGTGATAGAGCCTCAAGACTCAGTAAGTATTGTTCTTGCGTTAAGAACTCTCGGCACTTTTGATTTTGAAGGTCAGCCTGGCCTCCTTATGTTTGTCAAATGTGCTGAACAGTACTTGCAAAGCGATCAGCAGGATGTCAGAGTGGAAGCTGTTAAGACCTCCGCGAAACTTTTAGCCGACGCTGCCAATAGGACGAAAGATGAACCGTCAAAAACGTTGACTATGATTACAGCAGAGGTTGTTGGCAAAATGCTGGTTGTATCAGTTACCGATCCAGATTATGAGGTGAGGTATTGGGTGCTTGAATCTCTGATAGAAACGTTTGATACACATTTGGCGCAGATAGAGAACCTCAGTTTTCTTTTCATAGCGATGAACGATGAATATTTGGAGATACGCGAGCTGGCTATGTGTATGATTGGTCGATTGAGTACCGTGAATCCGGCATATGTGATGCCTGGTTTGCGAAAAACCCTCATACAGTTTCTCACTGAGTTGGAGCATTCTGGAATGAGTCGTAATAAAGAACAAGCTGCTAGAATGTTGGATAACCTTATTCTGCATGCGCCTAAACTTGTGAAACCATACATGGAAACAATCCTAAATGTCTTAGTTCCAAAACTTAAAGAACCAGACGTTAATCCAGGTGTTGTGATAAGTGTGCTAAAAGCAGTAGGAGATTTAGCTGACGTCCATGGAGACAACACGGGTTTAAGAAAATGTTTGCCAGAATTATTGACGATTTTGCTTGATTTACTCTCCGACGCAACTGCGACTGAAAAGCGTAGCGTTGCGTTGTGGGCGTTCGGTCAACTTATAAGTGCAACCGGATATGTGGTTTCTCCGTACACGGATTATCCAAATCTGATGGATGTACTTTTAAATTTTCTTAAAACAGAACAACAACCGAAGGATAGACGGGAAACAATACGAGTGCTGGGTCTCTTGGGCGCTCTAGATCCGTACAAACATAAATTGACGAAGTACAAAAAGGATGGTCAACCAAATTCAAGTTTGGTCCCCGTTGCTGATAGCAAAGCGGAAGAAAATAACTTTGACGTCTCGTCTAGCGAGCTGCTGGTGTCGATGCCGACGGCCGTACTCGACGAATACTATCCTGCTATAGTAATCTCAACTCTGATGCGAATTTTGCGCGACCCCACCCTACAACAGCACCATACGAGCGTGGTTCAGGCTGTCACTTTTATATTCCAATCGCTGGGCATTAAATGCGTTCCCTACATATCCCGAGTAACTCCAAGTCTGTTATATGTCGCTCGCGCGACAGATAGTAACAGTTTTCGCGAGTTTCTCTTTACGCAATTGGCGAAATTGATAGCAATTGTGAAGCAGCATATTCGCAATTATTTGGACAAAATCTTTGAGCTGATAAAAGAATTTTGGATACCCAACGGCCCGTTGCAAGCGACGCTCATATTACTTGTAGAACATATCGCTGTTGCACTGGGCTCGGAGTTCAAGGTTTACCTGCCACAGTTGATGCCGCAGATACTTCGCGTCTTAGCGCACGACACGAGTAAAGACAGAGACGTAACGAAAAAGCTATTGTATGCCTTGCAAAAGTTCGAAGATAACCTTGATGATTATATGCATTTAGTTATACCTTCCATTGTTAAACTGTTTGATGCGACGGATTGTCCCGTTCCCGTTGCCAAAGTGGCAATGGAGACAGTTGATTATCTCTCTGATTCATTGAACTACAGTGAGTTGGTATCTAGAATAATCCACCCTTTAGTGCGAAGCTTGGATAGCTGTTATCCGCTAAGGGTAACCGCTATGGATACTTTGTGCGCTCTAATCGTTCAGCTCGGACGCAAATACAATGACTTCATACCGCTGGTGCAAAAAGTGATAGTAAAACACAGGATTCAACATCAGAACTATGAAAATCTATTAGTGAATTTGAAGACATCGCAACCGTTGGCTTTAGATGAGATACTTCAAAGCACAAGACAAAAACCGAAAAACAATAATCAGGAGGTATATTCAACACTACATTTAATACAAAGTTCTGATTCAATGATATTCTCAGCAAGGTTTCTTTAAAATCATTCTATTCACCTATGTTCTCCTACCCTGAACGAAATCTCAGCAAACTCGGTCCTCTTGTATCTGATAGAAAGTGTAACAGACAGTCTTAACTTTAATATTAGTTTGATTTCCCGTTTAGCAATTTTTTGGTCGATGTAAAATGACAATTATGTAGTAATTTGTTGGAAATCGATTTGCAGGCACGTATTGTTGTATGCGATACGTCTCAATCAATACGAAAGCTTACCGTCAACGCTCATAGTTTGCAAATAGCCTGGACGGTCAGTAGTCGGGTGTCCAAAGATGACTGGCTGGAGTGGCTCCGCCGATTCAGTATTGGTCTACTCACCGAATCTCACAGCCCAGCCTTAAGGTGAGAATAATTTAATTATCCTAATAATAGCATTAATAATTTCTACTATAAGTCCATATTTTAAGTAAAGAGTGATACGTTAGGTGATACGTCCCTTTTCAGAGCGTGTCTTGCGCTTGCGCACAATTATTCCCAATTGCTTCGAGATCTGTTTAATGCCGCCTTTGTGTCGTGTTGGACGGAGTTAGATAGCCGTTCGCGGACTGAATTGTCGAACGCCTTGGAGCAAGCGTTAACTGCTCCTGATGCGCCTGAATTAGCTCATACTGTTCTCAATTTGGCTGAATTCATGGAACACTGCGAGGGCGGAGCACTGCCTATATCGACACATCTTTTGGGTGAGAGGGCCATGCACTGTCGGGCCTATGCTAAAGCGTTGCATTATAAGGTAAGTTTTACTATGTAGACAGCTTGGTATTTTTTTTTAATAATTGTAATCACGAGTCTTGTATATATTTGTGTTCGTTAAAATCAATACAAACGGTCTATAAAGGCCGCCAACGCACCTGTAGTTCAGCTACGGCGAAAAGTGTCCATGTGCGGTGGACCCCTCTACCCACATGAGTATTCTGCTGGTTTGTCTCTCATCTCAGCTGTAGAACGTCTACTGCTGGTCATAAACTTACCCTTTGGAGCTTTGTAAGGATAAAGACCAAGGGATATTTGTATTGAACTAAGTATTAAGTAAATTCTGCTTTATAATTTTTATAATCCAATTATTAATAAATGATTAATAATTTAATAGGAAGAAGAATTTCGAAACGGCGCTACCTCCCAAGTAGTAGAGGCTTTAATTCATATAAACAATAAATTACAACAGAAAGAGGCAGCCGAAGGTTTGCTTGAGAGGGTTATGGCCCAAAGAGAGGCGGGCGATACAAGTTTGAAGGTACAAATTCGATGGTATGAGAAATTACACAATTGGGAAAAAGCTCTGAATCTGTATGAAGAAAAGCTTCCTGAAGGTGACATTGAAGTTTGCCTCGGGGAGCTCCGATGCTTTGAGGCGTTGGGCGAATGGACCAAACTCTACAACAGAGTTTCAAATAGCTGGACGGATATGGCTGAAGATGAAAAGTTCAAGGCTGCTAGATTGGCTGCGGTTGCCTCTTGGGGTCTCAACGAATGGGACTCCATGGCTAACCACGTCAACTTTCTACCTGAAAATACACAAGATGGCGCCTTTTATAGAGCCGTACTTAACATTCACAATGAGGATTATACGACATCGAAGCTGTATATTGATCAAGCGCGCACGATACTCGACTCTGAGTTAACAGCTGTCGCTGGAGAAAGCTATCAGAGAGCGTACGGTGCGTTGGTGAACGCGCAGCTTCTAGCTGAGCTGGAAGAGGTTATTACATACAAACTCGTGCCTGAACGAAGGGAATCCATACGACAGGCGTGGTGGACGAGACTTCAAGGAGGCCAGAGGTTGGTTGAGGACTGGCGGAAGATACTTCAGGTGCGCAGTTTGGTGCTAACGCCCCAAGATGATATGGCTACTTGGCTCAAATTCGCATCGCTCTGCAGGAAGAGCGGAGCGCCGCGGCAGGCTCATAAAACTCTCGTCATGCTTCTGGGTATAGATCCGAGCGAAAATAGGGATATGCCACTGCCAACGCATGAGCCGAGGTTGACGCTCGCGTACGCTAAGCACCTGTGGGTCGCTGGCGACAAACAATTGGCATACGACCAATTGCAACGCTACGTGGAAAATGTCGACCCGGTGCATTCGAGGCTGCTTGCGCGATGCCATTTGAAGTTGGGCGCGTGGTGTGAATCCCTACTCGGCATTAACGAGGACTCGATCAAGACGATTCTGGACAACTACGAGAGAGCTACCTGCCACGTCACGGATTGGTATAAAGCCTGGCATGCGTGGGCCTACATGAACTTCGAGACGGTGCTGTTCTATAAGCACAAAGAAGCGGACAACCCGAATGCCAGCGAGGTGAATTCTGAAGAGACAATACAGAAATACACTGTGCCCGCCGTCGAAGGCTTCTTTAAATCTATCAACCTGTCGCATGGCAGTTCGTTGCAGGACACGCTTCGATTACTAACGCTCTGGTTTGACTACGGCCACCATCCAGCTGTTCACGAAGCGCTGGTGGAGGGTATACGAACGATTGAGATCAACGTGTGGCTGCAGGTGATACCCCAGCTGATTGCCCGGATCGACACGCCCAGGCCGCTGGTCGGCAAGCTCATCCATTCCCTCTTAATAGACATCGGGAAGTCGCATCCGCAAGCCCTAGTCTATCCGTTAACTGTCGCGTCCAAGTCTTCCTTCGTCGATCGGAAAAATGCCGCTAATCAAGTGTTAAAGTCGATGTGCACCCATTCGAGTAATCTGGTCAGTCAGGCTGCGATGATATCCGAGGAGCTGATCAGGGTCGCCATCTTGTGGCATGAACAGTGGTATGAGGCGCTGGAGGAAGCGTCGAGGCTCTTCTTCAGCGAGCATGATGTAAAGGGTATGTTTAAAACGTTGGAGCCATTACATGCCATGCTGGAACGGGGCCCGAAGACCGCCAAGGAGACGTCATTCAGTCATGCGTATGCAAGGGACCTCAATGAGGCCCTGGAGTGGTGCAATAGATACAAGGTTGGTTGCATATATTAGCATGGCTATATTTCGTAGGATCGAAGGATTTATTTAATGTGCTTGTTATGTGAATGACATGCTGCAGCATATGCTAACGCATTAATTGGGCTGGCTCGTTCGAAATGATACCGCGGGCTCACAGAATACTCAGCGTGAAATGATGGTTGTACTTGAAATGGTACTTCTACTGTGTTTCGCTGAGTGAGCGTATCGGAGATCGGAATGCCGCTTAAACGGCGTAAACAGCCGGCAACGTAACCAATGCGCGGGCTATGGCACGGTTGAACATGGGCCGCGGTGTTCTCTTACCATATAGGAGACTCACCTACTCCGTTGTCCGCTATACCATACCGCTTAAGCGCCATTTTTAAGGGCTTTCGATATCCTCGCTCACTCAGCGAAACACAGTAGAAGTACAGTTTCAAGTACAACTATCATTGCACGCTGAGTATTCAAACACGTTATTCGTTATTTGATATTTGACGAGCGTTACAATACTTGTGTTAAACAAAACGTTTATTTTCATATTAATAATGAAAAATCCAATGCATTAGGGACATAATGGAATATTAAGAGGTTACTGAATTGTATGTTTCATTGGATAAATTTTTCATTTCCAATGTAGCAAACATAGTTTTTCGTATAAATTATAAAAGTTAGAAAAAGATTTTTTATTTAAATTGTGAAAGCTAGAAAAAGAATATTTATTTAAATTATGAAAGTTATAAAAAACGGAATTTTTTATAGACATTATCAATAACTACAACTTTTCTCAAGAACTCAATCGACCTGGAGGCAACTTTCATAAGAAACATTTTCGTTCGACCGTTTTTTCTCGTAATTACTCTGCAAATCCATCTACCGCGAAAGCCTTAATTTTTCGGGTTAATTCAGTATGCGTTAGCTTTGTATCGGTGAAAGAATTTCCAAGATACAGTCGATACATTCAGAGATCACCTCTTAAAACGTCACAAACCCGAACTTTAGCTCTTTATAATATTAAAAATGAATGAACATTGAAATTCTTTTAATTTTTTTCAGGAATCGGGTCATATGCGTGACGTCAACCAGGCGTGGGACCTCTATTATCACGTGTTCCGGCGAATCAGCCGTCAGTTGAGTCAGCTTACGTTATTGGAGCTACAGTACGTGAGCCCAAATCTTTTAAGCTGCAGGGACTTGGAGCTAGCTGTGCCGGGCTCGTACGTGCCCGATCAGGACCTTATACGGATCGCTCACATACAGAGCAGCTTGCAGGTAATATTCAGTTCTTATTTAAACTCAAGAAAACTATATAAAAAA
>JAAAKR030000008.1:294397-305102 GCA_010014985.3 Delias pasithoe
TGTCCGCTATTTAAAAAAAAATAAGTTATTTAAAACTATCTGGAGCAGTTTAACGTGTTAATAGATTTATGCTTGCATATTTTCTTTTTATCTATTATATATAACAGAAAGATAAAACTCTAATCCAAAAAGTACTTCAATATTTTAAAATTGCATACAGTACATATATAATTGTATTTTATTTCGGAATTAATTATTGGTTAGGTCAATATTTAATATGATTATTATTTAATTTTTTCCCAACTTATAACAATATGATAGCAAATATAATAAAAGCTGCATGTGTACATATGTTAGGATATACAATAAAATACCAAGTAATTTAACGAGTTTAAACTCAAGGCTATTTAAGAGTTAACAATTGGTTTGGACTTTGCATGTAAAGAAGTATTCTTGCAAACATGTTGGTACTGTATTTGACAACATTGTAACACCACGAAAAGTACGACGCTTAGTGCAAATAAAGTTATTATTATTACGACACCCCTTTTTATTTAAGATAATGTTCATTTTCAGCACTCTGTATTAATCTCTAAAATACTTATGAAACCCGAAGAGAAAAGGAACATGCATTCCTTTTTTAAATTTCAACACACGGTATATGCAATATCGGTAACCCTTTCAGTTAAATTACAAACGCGAACTCATTTGAAGCGTGGGGTAATAAGGGAACGCGAAGGGTCGGTTTGACCGTAATACAAAGAAAGGGCTCGCATTTATTAAGTAACTAAAGTGTTAGAATAACGATCACTTTAAAATAGTGTTCAAGAAATAATTAGCAATAATCAATTAAAAATAGTAAATAATACATTTTAATTTTTAAAAGAAAGTTTACACAAAATTGAAGACATACTCGTATATAAAAGCCTCGTTAATCACGTTAATTAGAAAAATGAACAGTTCTCTAATTTTTAAAAAAAATTAATTTGTTGTACGCGAATTAATTATTTTGTCGGAGCATTTGTTTTGTAGTTGGTCAAAACCGAGAGTCGAATGACCTTTCCTTTGAAGCTACGAAGAGGAGCTTTTTGCTGCATTGGCCACATTCCACACCAAGACAGCTGGAATTTCAAGTACATATGAAGCATGTATTATTATAGAGGCAAACATATTTATAGTTACTCCTAATAGCAGTTTCACGATATATAGATTCCGCCTTGTATTTTATTCTTAACATATGTGAGCATAACATTATAACATTTAACAATTATTACTTGCATTATATAGTTATTATAAATAATTGGCCACGTTTATTATAGGTCGTAGAATAGTGTTTATATTTAGTAGGAAGTCTTAAATTAAGAACATGAAATCTAATAAAATACATTAAATTTCACTGTAGCTAAAAATAAATAATGATTAAACATTGTTTTATTACAGTTGTATATATGTATGTCACACATCGCTCCCCCATTACGAGACTTTTAAAATGTACCAAATTAAAGTTTCTTTTTCGTTGAAACAATTCTAAACTCAGCAACTTCTGTTTTAGCGTCCTCACATGTTTGCTGAAGTTTAAAAAAGTTTTGATGTGGCCTTTAAAGCGATTCTCTTTATTTCCACAACAGGGGTGTGTATTTTAATTGGACTCATACTGTTTATTCGTTTGCCCTTTTTCTACCTTTCTCTTTGATTGCGCCTGAAAAATAACAGTTTTTATTGTAAGGTATTATATTTAATAAGTAAAAGTAATAATAACTATAGGTAATTAAGGTCTCTATATCTATTTTTTACAACTATCTCTAACTTCAAATGAAACAAAAATGATAATTTGTTGGCCTACATTAGGTATCAATTATAACATATCAATAGGATATTACTAAAACCAACCTGAACAAATGAAATAGTAATTTATTGTATATTAGAATTCTTGAAAGAAAATGTATCCACAGTTATCATGGAGACCACATTTTGGAGAATATCCCAGATGCTTCAAATGTCAGTTGTCATGTCACTATTGTCATTTCAATTTTCACAATTTCGTAGTATACCAAAGTATTTAATATTTGATAATTTGTAAATTAACCAGAGAGATGTAAAGTAAAAATAAAAACGTAAAACCGGAATGTATCGAAATATCCAGAACGTTGGCTTGAGTATAATACGAGTAAGCTAGTTAAAAACAATTGAGGTCGTTTGGCCGGCAGACCACAAAGCAAGTAAACACACGTTGAATAAACCCTTTCACCGTTGGCTAATAAAGTGTGTGAACGCTTCACTAACGCCCACCAAACGATCCGAACTATTGTATATTATCGTAAGCACTAGGTAGTCCAATTAATCAGTCTGTGCGTGCAGTGGCGGCTTGGTAATTAGATTTAAGAACAAGCAGGCGTCAGGCGGAGAATAGCCGGCATTAATTTGAGCTCTCTAACGAGGGCGACGGGCGACCGACTGGGACCTTGCACTTCGATGGAATGCATGGAGTCGCTGTTATTTCAAATTTCTTTTTAAACTGAAAAATTATACCATTATATTTCTGCTCTGCCATTTGATAGCATTATAAACTATAAAGAGATAAAATCATTCGTAAGTATACTTTTTAAATTAAGATAGAAACCATTGAATTCTATCAATTTGCAATTGTACGAAATATGTAATGTGTTAAAAGTGCCAAATTTACTATGTAATATATATTATATTTTTCTATTATACCTCAGATATTAGTTTCAGTGATAACATAGGAAAAATATATCTCCATAGAAAAGGACTGTGATAAAATTTGGTGGTAAATAGGAAGGTATAAAAGTTAATTAATTATCAAAGTATACAATAAGAGCAAATCTTTTTAACTAATCGGTAAATATTGATCTTATTACTACATTACAAAAGCACTATTTCTAATTTAATAATTAATTAAAATTGAAACATTAAAATCACATTCAAACTAAAATTAGTTATCTGAAGTTACAAAGCTAAATAAAATTAGTTAAATTCGAAGTAGGTCTCTATACGCCGCTGTCTCGGCGTAGTCCAGCGTAGCATCGGTCTACGCGTCCACTATTCTATGTTTATTGCAATCTGGCGGGTAAATGCTGCTGCTTAGCCATACCCTCTTTGTTATACCCAATTTTAGACCTTAAATATTTATGGCATTCTAATTATACTCGTTACTTCCCTAAATTTGTGTTCGAAAACTCAAAGTGTTTTGTAATTATTTCTCCTAAGGTTTTACAATATAGTATTGGTTTTATAACGGCTATAATTTCTAACAATAACCTGAATTTTGAAATGTTTGCAATTGTATAGGACTTGGACGAAAAATTAAGGTGATAACCCCACTAAACCACTATAATATATAGAGTTATACATCTATGTACATTGCTCTTACGTACCAGTATATTGTATGACTATATGTGTATAAATACTTTTCGATTAAAAGTTATTTTTGCTTCTCATAATATAATTAAAACATATTAGACTTTTTGTATATTTATATGAGCGATATAATTAACAATATTAGGATATAGTAACACACAATAAAACGTTATAAGAATTGTAAAATAATTCAGTCAGATTTTAATTCAGTTTGATTTTTCAACTTTGGACAGCAAGCATTAATAACTATCATTGATATTTAACTATTACTTTTGGATAGTTGTAACTATTTCTTTGATTATGTAAAAATATTCAATACGAGTAGTCGATCTGTTCTTCTACTTCCGATATACGAATTGTGAGAGTTTAAAGATGCTGTCTCATTGAATGAAATTAAAATCAATAAAGTAATTTCGCAATCTGCTTATCCTCTGGTCAGTGAAAGGGTTGTTGAACTATCCCGAGGGTCGCCCTCGCAAACAATGCGCCCTCTGTGTGCTCGGACTTAAATAAAAGGTTTGATTTTGTGTTGTAAGGGCCATGTCCAATATTTACCCACTGGACCTATCTGCATACCTTTGAGCAGCTTTGAGGCGGATGTTGATATTTTCTAAAGGAATCATGCTGTCATTTGATTTTACCACTAATGTAGAAGAAGCATGTCAATTATGTAACTGTTTTGAATGAATATAATTTTTCTGTATTTATTGTGTTGCAACCTAGTTTTCTAACTAAATGACAAATCCACAATTGTAAGTGGCTGATAAATAAAAAGGATAATATATATTCACTAATTATATAATCATAATTATTAACTATATACTTATCTAATATAAATGTATTAAATATATCCTGATAATGAAAATGAGTTTGGTTAACCTATAATAATCTTTAATCCTATTGCAGTTTTACATCCTTGGGCTCAGTAAAGGTAATAAACCAAATGATTTTACAACGATAAGAGTAGAAAACTATTAAAAAACTAATGGCGTTTATAACAAATAGTTGAGTGATAGAATGGTGAAAATTGAGGATTGTATGGTCAAAATGAAACCATTTATCTAAAAAAAATGGAATAGAACACGTTTTTTTAGCCGTTTTTGAAGAATTTTGTTTTAGACATTAACGCGAGAAATTTATATATTAGATTTCATTAATAAAATTCATAAGCAAGTTTAAAAGCTACGGCTTAATAGCTTTCAAATTGGATTACAAAAGATAAAATCTAGAATAAGGAAAGCTGAAGATAGTGAGGGGAGTAGCAGTAACACTTAACTGGCTTTATTAGTGCTTACCGGATTTACCCCGAGGCACCCTAATAAAAGTTATTAGATAGAGATTATGAAAATACTCGTGTATTTTAAGCATCATTATTATCTTACAGGGAGATAGTTTAAATATAACCATGTTTTTTTTAAAGCAACTGACAAAACCTTAGTTTATAAAATATAACTTCAGTCATGACTTGAGATATTTGGTTTTGTTAAATTTGTATATTAATTAAATTTTGCATATTTAAGGAATTCCCTTTTACGTTATTTTTGAACAGCTCCTTCAGAAACGCGAATTATCTTTTACTATATTTATGAATTAATTGTATGAATATACTTTATGAGCCACTTTCACTTCATGAACCGCTACGATAACAATACGCCAACGCCGCTGTTGAGCTATAGCAGAGGTCGCGGCGAGCTGCGCTGGCTGCGAGGCGAGTGGAAGGCAGCACGGAGACTAGTGAATGCCGCAAGAGTGGCGTGCATCCCGCTTCCTCCACCGCGCTGAGCGCACCTCTCGCTCGCGCCGGCGCGAACACGTGTTTATTTGTATGTTTTATCCTTCGGCGGCTTTAAACCCAACCCACCCCGACCGCAAAGTGCGCTCCGCCGCCCGCCGCGCCCGCGTCGCGTCGCCGCCTCTCGCGGCAACACGACTCTCCCGCGAAACTTGGTCCGAAGTCGACGGGCACGGACGTACCGCGTATTAATAGCCACCGCGAGCGGACACCGCAGCCGAGCCGCGGCGGCCCCACGCGAGTCTCATCCCGACCGCGCTCTACGACGCACGCACCCCGTTCTATTCCAACCCTCTCTAACCAGCACGTCACTTGCCAACAGCGAACTATCAGAAGCGTGCCATCCGAAAGCGAGAGCGAAGTGCGTGCGATCGTAAATACGGAGCGCAAAAAAGTGCCGCCGTCATTGAAACTAGTGAAAAGTTTTTTCGCCACGCGCGGGGGAGCCACCCCTTTCCGGAAAAAATCAGCCCCTCACGTCCCTCGCCCCTGAACCTTTCATTCACCGGGAAAAAAGTGTGGCAAGGCCGCTCTGTGACGTCACCGTATCTAGTAGCCACGCGTGTTTCCTAGCAACGTCCCATCTTTGCAGTGATGTGTGGAGTGATGAGTGCCTGTGACTCACCGTTGTGACCGTGAGGTGCTGCAATGTAGGTGGTGTGCACCGATTCCTCTATGTGCAGCACGCAGCGGCTCCGGGTGTCGAGGATGCACCTCCCGGGGGCTACGAGCGGCGCCGTCTCACCGGACACCAGCTCCACGCTGCTCCACGAGACCTACACAAAGATGACATCAGACATACTCGCTGAAAGAACTTTGGGAGACTTCTTGTCTGAGCATCCGGGAGAGTTAGTGAGGACGGGAAGTCCTCACTTCGTGTGCACGGTACTACCTCCTCACTGGCGGTCTAACAAGACGTTGCCTGTGGCGTTCAAGGTGGTGGCGCTGGGTGACATAGGTGACGGCACTCTGGTGACGGTGCGTGCTGGCAACGATGAGAACTGCTGCGCAGAACTGCGGAATAGCTCCGCGGTGATGAAGAATCAAGTGGCAAAGTTTAACGACTTAAGATTCGTCGGCCGGAGCGGTCGCGGTGAGTGCCGAAGGTGCAGTTATATTCGTTACGTCGTACCATTTTGTTTAATTAAAATATAAACTATTTTAATTACTATACGTACAATTTAATGTTAAATAAATCGTTCTATGCAATTATAAGTAAATATACAAAGTTTGCTAATACTCACAAAAACACGAATTATAAGCATTAGTTATTTTGTAATATGCCTTAATACAAAAAACTAACCTAAATAAAATAATTGGTAATATATTAATAAAATAATTTGTACATATTTTTGCGATGAAAATATTTATTTATTTAATACAAACAAATAAACATTTTAAAATGTTATTAAAGTTCACCATCTGATTTATAAAATCTGCGAATTCATTTTTTTAACTTATTTTCGGGTAAAATGAAAAATTGAATTCGTGTATGTATATAAAAACTTAAATAGAGGTAATTTTAAAAGGTAGTGAGTACATTAAAATAAATTTATAATGACATTATTTTTGATAATAACCATTTTAGACAAATTACAAATTTAATTTAGTTACTTTGGTTTTAGACATGTAAATTAAGGAAAATCTAAAAATACATATCAATACGCATACAAATCTGTAAAATAATATATGTATGATATGATAATAACTAATAGTATAATATTATTTTCATTCCAGTAGCCTAATTACAATTAAACGATTTTTCAAAAGCTAGATCAAACAAAACGTTTAACACCAATAAAATAAAACTTTTCCCCTTCAAGAGTCATTCAGGAAAACCAGAGCAAATTACGTCAAATAATGCATTCCGGTGTTTCGCGAAGTGAGGGCAAAGTCGGTGACATTGCAAACTTTTTCCAAGGTACTTAAGGATGAATGTCGAGTAGGGGTTGGTCTTTCCTTAGGCGGTTGTTTACAAACGATTTGAGCTTTTATCCTTATAATTCTTTGTTGTAAAATCAACGGAAACTTGTTGAACTGCATTTAATTTGTACGATTTAAAAATCAGCACTTATATTTTATGGTCTATAGAATTTCTTCTTATTTATGTCCAATTTTCTTAACCTATGTTCCGAGTTACCTATAATTCAAGTTTGTGAGTCCACAATAGTGGATAAAATTTATATGTTTGAAATTATTACATTTATTACTTATATTTTAAACTGATTTTCTACTTAACGATATAAAAAAGGCAGTAGGACTAGTTTTTTAAATTAAACACCCCTTTGAAAAGAGGGGTTGAGGTTTTGGTGTAAGAAAATGACACTAAAATGTGTACATCATAATATGGAACTTTAAAGGTCGGAAATACGACGGCCTAATTGGAGCTAAGGATGTCCATGGGCGGGCAACCGTTTATCCAAATTGAGCCTACTGCACTTCCCTACCGTAATATTAAAAAACGCATACCGAAATGTACCTTAATTTGACTCCTTTTACAACATGTTATGAGTAATTATTAATATTTATATATGTGTACGTAGCTGATCCGCCAAACGTTGTTTTACGCAGCTTAAGCGGCATTTTAAGAGCCTCCGATATCCTCAATCACACAGTGAAACACAGTAGAAGTACCATTTCATTTACAAACACCGTTTCACACTGAGTATTCTGTGAGCCCATGGTATCACTTCGGACAAGCCGGCTCAATTAGTACCTTAGCATAGCTTCAGCATGGCTCTCTCACGGCTGTGATAGTATTGAGACACTCGCCCGGCCTTTCAGAGGCCGAATAAATTATAATTTAATTTATAATTTTCCAGTTCGGCATTCGCACCTGATACCCCTCGCTTCAGGGTAGCCTTTAAACCACTTAGTTACGAGGCTCTAAAAAATCATAAATGTCCTTTTGTAAAGGCATCTTTCGTTAAAAACATCTTTCTTTCGTCTTCGAATTTTTTTCGACTTTCTTTCAAATCCGACTACCACGAAAAATATTTTCAATTTTATGTTTTTAAATAGCATATGTTACTCACAAATAACGACGCTTTCCTCTGGTGAAAGAATTTTTAAGATTGATTCTGTAGATCCAGACTCCTTACAATGCCACAAACACAACTTTACATCTTAATAATATTTTAGTATAGAAATGTGCATATGAGTAGATTGGCAACATCTTATAATTAATTTAAAATGTTTTATATAACAATTTACCTATATCAGGGAAAGGTTCAATTTAATTATCATCTCAGCCGTAGGACGTCCACTGCTAGACATAGGCCTCCCCTTTGGACCTCCACGTATACCTGTACGAAGCGACCTGCATCCAGCGTTTTTCGACCACCTCTGTAAAGTCTTCTGTCCATCTTTTGCTACTTGGCTATTACTAATTGAGGTTCTGAATGTTAGCTGTAAATATTTATTAAAACAACCGCTTAACAATGTCTACTACTTATATCCACCATGCTCCTGTAGTTTAATTTAATTTAATAAGATCAGTATTTATACGGGCTAGCTTTTTATGAGTTACCAGGATATAATTCCTTAATGTTATACGGAGATTAAACAAATTAAAGTAACATTTCTGAGATAAATATTTAAATAAATTATTTTACCTGTGCTACGCAGTTCAATTAGAATCTAAAAAAATAATAAAAATAACTGTTTTTAATTACCCCATTATACAAAATGTCTGAATTTGAATAATTTTACGAGAACAGAATTTCCCGATTCTCTAAGACTGAAGCGATGTTGTAATTATGTTAGAATAAGAACTAAAACTTTACATGTTTTCGTTTGTGTTTTTTCATTGTATTTAATAGATTAGTTGGTGATAAACCTTATGTATGGTTGTAATTGTGAGACCATTTCTTACAGACATATAATTTGAATAGTTTATTAAAGAAAAATTGTAAATGCTATTGGGCTAACCCAATTTCAAAACCCTAAAGTTTTGAAATGAAGCGAAGGTGCCTATAAAGCTATTCAAATGATGTACTATTTTATGTTCTAAGGAGATGCTTGGATTAATACTTGCAGCTGAATCTGATCATCAAACACACAAAATTTAATCATTATTGCCTCTATATTTGTCGTTCCACAACTGAGCGTTCGAAAGCATTTTGTGCCGTGCACAGCCGCTCTGTAAAATCAGCTGCATGTAGACATATCTTCAAATACCTTCAAAAACAGCATCATCATCATCTCAGCCGTAGGACGTCAACTGCTAGACATATGCCTCGGAAGCAACCTGCATGCAGCCTCTTCCAGCGATCTTCGTTTCATATCAGGCGATCCGATTTCATGAAAAAGTGTTGTCAATAATAATATTTAAAATCAAACTTTCCACTTCATCTGTTACTTTGTTTTGAAACTCCAAGTTTTCTGTAGTCTCATTATAATAACTTATTTTTTGTAGTATAAATGATAAGTCAACTTATAGCTTTCGTAGAAAAGCCTGGAAAATATTTTTACCTTGGAGAAATAATAAAAGAATGTTTGATAATTGTTCCTTTTCTATATTATTCATGTAAAATGTTTCACCTAATTTCGTATATATATGCTCAGCCATCTGAAAACCCTGAAAAAATTATAATAACCTAATCATTGATTATATATCGCTATTTCATGACATACAAAGAAGAGAGCTGACATAAATACATGATGAAATGTAATCGTAAAAGGCCGAAGTTTTTAAAATTTGCTTATCTTATCCTGGAAATAAATAAAAGAACCAAATACGTATAAATATCTTAAAATTTTATGGTGTAAGTCTAGAAATTGAGTCTGAATTATCTAAAAAATACGCTTTGGGCCGCAACTCCGTTACAAGTAGGTACAAGAACAGAATTCGATGCATTTAATTAAACACGAACATACTTCACAGTCTAAAGCTTATAAAAACCTTCTAGAAACCGCATCGGGAACTTCAGTGTTTTAATCCAACGATATTTCAGTCGTGCAAATGAAAAGTTGTTTAAGAAGAAGACGGCACGCCCCCGCCTCGTGGCCAATGGAAAATCGTAGAAAAGCTACGTCTTCCGGCTGGGCGGGGCTTGCTGCGGTCACAAAGCCATTTGAATAAAAATTTTCCTTTGAAGAATTCTTTATACGAACGTTATATGCTTTGATTACTGCGCATTTTAGTACCGCACATGCCGTGCCAAATCACACATTATTCAAACTAACAAGCCTGGACGTTATGCGATTTTTGATAATTATCAAACAGTTTGCCCATAAAAAAATACTAAAATTTGGTATTAACTTTGCTTAAAGATATCGTGAAACTTTTTGACCCAATGTTTTAGTACTCATTATTCATGTTCCACTGTAAAGCTCCTTAGTCAATGGTTAAAACCACTCATCCATTTTACACAGAGATCTTAAGTTATGAATTTATTTTTATTTAAATGAAGAAATAACTTCAAGTTTTCGCGACAATGTTGTTAAACTACCAGTTCGATAACAGCATTAGGTTACAAGCGTCATAACCACTTTACGCAAACATCGTGTAGGCGTACGCACGCGGTAAGGGCCTTGTCAACCATAACGCGCCCACACGGACCCGGTTAACCCGCCGGCGAGCCGGGTTAGCCG
>JAAAKR030000008.1:406563-417280 GCA_010014985.3 Delias pasithoe
TTTCTTTCCTATAATTTTCTTTATAGCATATATTTATTTTCTTTTGTATAGTAATTAAATTAGTCTTTATTAATAAATTTTATATGATTCAATACAATGATTTGACGCTACTATCGGTCTAGTTTTGCATAGATTCAGATTTCGTGCTTGCCCAATGTAACCTAAATATTGCTATTGTTTTTGTAACAAAAAAAATTAATAATTATAGGTCATAGGAGGTTACTGTAGGCAATAACTTTCGCTCTATTCCTTATCGTTTAACCCGTTCGTATCGTGTTTACGTTATCCCGTTTTAACGCCAACTGTATATTCAATAATGTGTTATTGTTACGCCAGTGGCGGTATGACGTGTCAAAAAACATGACCTGATAGCATCTTAACGATGCACGCTATTTTTAATGTATTTATATTTAACTGCAAAACGTCATCCTCGCCACGGTTTACGATTTTTTTATATAAAACTAACTAAAGTAACTAACATGTCTAATATGGACATGCTATGTATAAGAAATTATAATTTTCTGTCAGTTATTGCAGTGCCGACATTGCCAAATTTTAAACGACAACTTAGAAATCAACAAAATAAAAACTATTTAATTAAAATATTAAAATTATTTCCCTATCAATAGGATGGGAACTGAATTCAAGAAAATTAAGCGCTTTCTTTATATTTTATAGACTAAATTGCCGTTCGAACAACACTGGAGGAAGCATACCTTATCGGAGACGGATGTTGCTACGGGCAAGACTCGCCTCACGTACAGACCCGTTATTGATGAAACTCTCGATCAGAAGGAATGCAAAACTGTACCACCAGTCATCAGAACTTATTAGATCAACTGGTGAGTTTTTTTACTGTGTTGTCTAAGTGAAGCGGTATTATCTAACCGGTATCTTCACTATCTTAGAGAAACACAGGACGAATAGGTACTGTTTCACGCTGAGTATTCTGTGAGCCAGTGGTATCACTTCGGACGAGCCGGCCCAATTTGTGCGTTAGCATATGCTTCAGCATATTAGTGATAATCTAAAATTTTTTAATTCAATTAATATATTGCGATTTTAGTTGTTTTTAATAAATTAAAGAGATGTAATTTTTAATAAAGATAATCAGCTTTACCTAATCGGAGAAAGCGATAAGTTATCTAATTCGCTTTGTTGGTGTACAGTGATTATAGATTAGTTAACAAAATAATTTCAGTATATTTTTTTGTTTTATCCAGGTAACATTTTGTGTGCTGACTGAACTTAGCAGTATTTGGAGGCCCGAACTTTGCATGTTTCGTTTTAAACCCGTTATTTATTTTTTAATGTAATGTTTACACTAGTATTTAAGCTTCACAAATTACTTTTAATCATGTTTTGCTTTTGAGAAGAAATCGTTGTTTAACATTATTTATATTGAATCAATAGTGCAGCATTTATATTTATGTATTTTGTGTTTTTTTTTTATTTCAGCAGCTGTTTTAACTATTTGAGCCTACCTCACGAATCACTCGGTTGTAATTTGTATGAAATGTTGAGTTGTCATTTTGATTAGTAAAATGTCAAGCACAATTATATGTGCAGTATTAAATTGAAATTCTTATAACATATGAAATACTGTCTAGATTTAAGTAAAGTAAATGTTATACTTACATGTGCTTTTGATTTTCTGCCTATTCATATACAATTATAAATTTTTAGGGTATACATGTAAAAAGGTTTTATCTTCTAAAATAGTATTCAACTGGTGAATCTGGCAGACGTCGTCCTGCCTGATACGCTACCTGCCGAATCAATATTAGGTTATTGTACCTTCTCGAAATCAAGTCAAACAATCAAAAAAATTATGACAACAATACAATATGGCAACATTAATGTTACAATAATACCCATTTGAAAACCAAATATTCTAATTTTTCATAAGTATACATAAACGAATCATCATCATCTTAGCCGTAAACGTCAACTGCTGGACATAGGCCTCCCCTTTGGACCTCTACGCATACCTGTCCGAAACGGAACCCATCCAGCGTTTTCTGGCGATCTTTGTAAGGTCTTACCATACTCGTAGGTATATATTCCAACCAACCAAAATCGCTATTACAACCTAGACATGGCATAAGGGCAGCTTTTAGGTGATAAGGCGTAATGCGAATTTTATGAATACCTAAAAAGTTTACCTTTAAAAATAAATGATTTTCGAACTAACCATCTTGATCGTTAGTTATCTTTATAGGGCAACCATATCTAACAATCCAATCCTCATAAATAAATTTTGCAACTAAATCGGCTGTGATTTCCTTAAGCGGAGAAGCTTCAGGCCAATTTGTATATAACTGTTAAAATGTACCTGTATTCTTGCGGAGATGTAGGCATAGGACCAATATCTCTTTGACAATGGATACATGCTTTAGTCCACTTTCCTACATCTTTATTCATCCGTGGCCAAAGATGTTTTGACACCATTTTACGAGGTGTACGAACACCAGGAATACTTTCGAAAGCTGATTTCCTAAAACTATCTGTTAAGTAAGTTCTAACGGCGTATTTCGAAACTTCGCCATACTCCTTAAAAGTAGGTAAATCCAACTTTGTAATATAAAATAGTTATTGATGTTTGAAACCTTCGTCATTTGAGTCAAGTACTCATCTATCTGCTCTTGGGCAAGTGTGTCGAAATCGAGTACGGTTGGGCAATAAATTGTTTCTACACCTGATAAAGAATCGGCTAAAATATCGATTCCATTTATATGTCGAATATCAAAAGTAAACTCACTAATAAGTAATAATAATTTTGTCATTTCCTTGCTGTTTTTACCTCATTGAAAAAGCATAGCTCAATGACTTATGATCTGTAAAAACGACCTTCAAATAACTTACGAAAATATTTTATATCGTTAAAAATGCCTAACAATTTGCAATTTGTTGAATATTTCTATTGAAACGCACTAAACTTTCTTAAAAAAAAATCCTAACGGTTTCACGATCCTTACGCTTTTTGCTGCTACACCGCCCGCACCCATGCACAAGTTGGACGCATCAGTCGCTAAAGTATGTTTAAACATTCCTTACATTGGACAAAAGCGTTTTCGGTTATTGAACACCAATTAATTATTGTTTTATCGTTTTTCTTTGAATTAACTAAAAACTTATTAACCACGCATTGATGAGACGCCAAATGCGATAAATGTGGTTTATAAAAATCAATCATATCTAAAAAACGTCTTAAACCAGAAATAGTAAAGGGCTTAGGAATGTTTACAATAGCTTCTACTTTGTTATTCATTTGTTTGGTACAATCTACACTGACGTTATGAACTAAAAATTCAATACGCGACTGTCCAAAACCACACTTGCCTGAATTAATCATTATATGATAAGAGTTGAATTGTTTTTAAATCAATCTTAAATGTTCTGTTTTCACTGGTAATAATAATGTCATCTAAATAAAAAATCGAAACCTTGTATAACAGAATTATTCATAAAGCGCTGAAGTTTGCGCAGCATTGCGTAAACCAAACGAGATGCGGGGAAACTCGAATAAACAACGAATGGTCAACATCACAAGGATTTGTGCCAATACACAGTAATGATAACAGTATGATGTCTAGTTTAGAATATGTCTTCTTATTTACCAAAATATAAGTAAAATCATGTAAACGAGGAATAGGTTGAATGATGCACATGAAGTGGACTAGCCCAAGCACTCTTTCATTGCCTATAAATAATTAATAACGAATAATCGTCTGGACATATTTAACGATTACGCTCTATACAGATTGTAGATTCGTAGTTTAATTTTAATGATGCCGTGGATTTTATTAAATTGCTGAAAACTGATGGTTTAAATGAATGAAAACGTCAATTTTAAATTATTTTACCTTTTTATGTGTATTTGTGTTTGTTGAATAAAATATTCGGCTAATTAAAATTGTGTCTGATAAATATTTTGCGAGAGTATAGGTTGGCAATCGAGATAATGATCCCAAGTGTGTATACACTATACATTAGATCAACGAGGTCACAGGGTTTAAAGAACAAGATGACATCAATTGTTTTATCGAATGCGCATAAATACTTGTCCATAAATAAAATATTTCGCCTTGACGACTCTTTTTATTCATTTTATAACGCTTTGTTAGTTAAATATCTTACTTATACTAAGAAAGAACATAAATATTTAAAATTGGTAATGGATACATCAGACTTCGATCTACTCGGTAGTCGGTACGCTACTAGTTTCAACTTATGTGACACTTGTGATTATATTTCAACCAAATTACATAATGTCATTATATACTATTGTCTATATATTAATAATGTCTAATGCCTATATGTCATTCTGACTTATAAACAACATTATTGTAAATTTTAATTAAAATCAATTCAATTGTTTTTGAGTGAAAGAGTAACAAACAACAATTCATCCATATTAATTACAAACTTTAGCGTTTTTATTGTTAGTAGGATTTAAAAAAAAAATATCTAATTTAATATAACAGTCTCACATATAAATAATAATATTGTATATCAGCTAAACGTCGTAATGGAACCGAAATATTAACATCGCTTGGTTAAAAATGTGTTCACATATTTATAATTAAAATGTTTAAATACTATCATAAGTGATAAGCGTCTTGGGGTCAGACGGTGACCGTAGCTATTTTGATTAGTGTCTTATTTGTCGCCACTTCGATCGGTCGTCGTAGTGACTACACTTCTTATTCTCCCTATAGTACTTTGTTGCGATTTCATGCTACTGCTGAGCGCTTTGTATTTGGATACATCTTCCATTGGAAATTGTGGCCCACATATAGGCCGCCATATTGCTCCATCGCAGCCACAGGCGTCACTAAATATACTTTTTAAAGTGTGCAGAGGTAAGTCATTGTCGAAAATATGAATATAATTCTTTGTTCTTATTGACTTTTTAATCACAGTTTTCTTAAAAATATTTATAATTTATATATCTATATTTAACGTTCAGTTGTTATATATATATATAATATATCAAGATGGCGCCTGATATAAAGTATAAGCAAACACTAAACAGTAGTCTGTTACAGTTTACAATAGATTGACATCGAAACGATGCTAATGTATAGACAAATGTATGAATTACCAATATTTTGCTTAATGTAACCAAAAAATAATGGCATTTCCAGCTTGTGAAGAACTAATGGCATCAATTCCACCATCTGCCTTCTCAGCAGCCCGTATTAGGGAAACGCAACGTGATATGAAGGTTTCCAATATAAAGAAAGGAGGAGAATCTACCAAATTTTTCCAAACGAAATGTAAGATACATCGTCTCAATTTGATTGCAATTAAATTAAGACTCTAAATGAAAACTATTAAGATTCATAATTATATGAATCTGTCATTATCTCAAACAAAATGATAACCAAAACGGTGTTAATTTCCTTTATATCCAGGGCTGGTTACCTAGCCTTCTGTGACTCACTCATTTAAATATTTCCTTAATTTTTAATAACTCGTCCCTGACACAAATTTAATAAAAAAAATTATATATACCTTAATACATAATGATTAACAATTATTTAAAACACTTGCTTCATATTGATAGAAATATACTTTTATTTTAGTAATGGAACTCACCCCACCAAAATACAACAGTCTGCTGATGAACAGCATTTGGGGAATCTATAATCGTTACTCTCCTCATAATGTTAAAAAAATCAATGACGTTTCAACTTTCAATGTGGAATTGCAGCAGTAAGTATTAATTTTAAAAATATTAACTCAATTTTTGATTTTCATCAGGGTAATAAAATACACAACATATTAATAATGTGACTATTGTATAACTCAAAACCTTATATCAAAAATAGAGAGTAGAATCTCTAGTCTTTTCCAAGTACTATAATTACAAAAGAATCCCCAAATTTGTGGTAAGCATTGTTATTTATTCTATTAACATATATTGGTGGCAAAATAAGTTTATTGACGGCCATGACTAATTCTTATAATTTAATTTAAATTTCAGATCTGCTGCCAATTCCACAAACAAAAATGATGCAAAGATTTCTTTGCTTCCTCCTATGTTGGACAAAGTATGGGCCACAATTTCCCAGTAATATTTTGCATATTACATGTGTCTCCATCATATTAAATACATCTCATTAATGAATTAAGAAATTAGTTTTAGCATTTATAAAGTTATAATAAAAATTACATTTTTATTTATCTAACAACTTTAACACAACAAGCAATTATAGTCTACACATTTAATGGACTTCTGCCAAGCAATTCAAGGTAATCCAGACTGAAGTAAGAAGATGAGACAGCGAAAGAATGTAACGAGAAGACATAGAAAAATTAATTACTATTATGTATCTTGAAAGATGACAAACAATATTTTATGAATTGAGTTTGTTAGCTTATAATTATCATTTTTGTTGAAAAACAACTTATGGGTTTAATTAAATGAGTCTAAATAAATTTAATAATATTCAATTTTAAATATTTGTCATAAGTGCTAGCTTGAAAAAAAATATCTTAGAAACACAGGAAGAAATTTAGAAAAAATTTATGAAAAATTCCGGAATTTTTTTTGATGGAGTGAACAATTGAGCAATGACATCACACCGCCGCCCGTGGACAACGACGCCACAATACGTGCATTGTGTTGCCGGCCTTTTACACTGCTTAAACAGCACTCTTAAGAGCATTCGATATCCACACTCCCTCAGCGAAACACAGAAGAAGCACCTTTTCAAGTAAAACTATAATTTAAAGCTGAGTATTCTTTGATTAGTGCGTTTTTATATGCTTCAGCATGGCTCGCCCATAGGTAAAAAATTAAATGGGTCATGAAAATTCAATAAAAACTTATAGTATTTAATCATATAATTACCTAATTTAGAACTAAATATCTACATATTGTTATATTTATAACAGATTTCATATTTACAATTATAATTTTATAATGATACTAATCAATTTTAATAGAAAAACTGGCACCACATGAACAACCAATATCTGCATTTGGATTTTGCATAACACGAAAAGCAGATCTAATTAATTCTGTATGATAATCTATTGTTGATCCTTTAATATAATCCAATGATGTCTCATCGATCACTACTTTTACACCATCTCTTTCAAAGATCCTGAAACAAGAAATTAATAAAAACTTATTTTTATAAAACAATAACAAATCTAATTGAATAAATCTTAAAAGTAAAGCTATTTAGAAGCATTTTTAATATTATATTCTAAGAAAATTTTAGGATAATCCTTACATAATGTCTAACAAAATGCTTTACTAATATTCCATGATGGTGGTGCAATATCATGACTTTCTTTCCTGGTCATAAAAGCGAATAAATCTGTGATAGTTTCAGTAATATGTTATATGTATTCATACTTATCCTCATTTGAGATCTGTTCATCCAGAGTAAATTTATACTGGAACCCTGAACATCCGCCGCTTTCCACACACAATCGCAAAAAAACGTTGTCATTGCATAACTCCTTCAGCCTCTTGACACACGTATCACTTAGCACGATCCCGTCACTAGGAGAAATTGCTTTCTGTGTTGAATAAACTCTAGATCTTAGAAAACAACGAGAATTATTTAAAACAAAGGCCCGAAAGTATTTCGCATACATGTTAATATATTATTACATTATTCGCACATAATATTGTAACACGTAATTGTTCAAACTACACTATATTCTCATCAGTTTAAGGATATATCTAAACTTTTTAAATACATTGAATTATTACGTAAATAATTTTATTTCGAGACTAATATTTTTATTATCTTCTATATTGGATTTGACATTCAGTATTACAATATTGTTAAATTGACATTAAATAATCAGTGTCAATTTATGATTCTTTCAATTTGACAACGACTATTGGCTGCGTATGCTTGACAATATTTGAGAGGTTATTGCATTCCATTTTAAAAAAAGGCCACAGCCTTCCAACGGTAAAATATTTTTTTAAATATATCAAATAGTTTAGTCCAATTCATTCGGTAAAGCTTTTTATGCAAAGGTAATTTCTGGATAAAGATAACAAGAGGATTCAGACGTAAGGGTCATGCTGTCAGTAACATTCGCGGCCTTGCTTTAACGGTGGTGAAAGTTGTAAATGTGCCATTGTTCGCCTTTCACAAGGAGGAAAAGGGAAGCCTTGTTAATTGGCTATCATTGTGATAAGTGTAGTATCGGTGTTAAATGTAAATTAACTATTGCATTGTTTACGGGAATGCAACTTGTACAGCCATTTAAATTTGTTACGTAGTTGAATTTCATTATACACATTTATACGATGTCTTGTATTTTACTTTTGTAAGCCCCTGCATCCCACTTCACTGTTGTTATGGAATACTTCAACGCAGAGTTGGGCAAGAAAAGCGGTGATGAGTTTCCGGTGGAGAAATTTCCCACTCTCAAGTGGGGAACTTTGGGTATGGGCAACGGAATAATAAAGGACAGAGGCTGGCTGACTTCATGGAGAAAGAGGAACTCTTCATTATGAACTCCTTCTACCAGATGCCACACACTGGAAATGGATCTGGTTGAGTTCCAATGGTTCCTTGAGAAATAAGATAGAGTTCATCATGGCCAACAAGAAACAGTTATTCAGTGATGTCTCTGTGATCAACAGGACAAAGACCATTGGTGGTCACCAAATCGTAAGAGGCACGCTGAATATTAATGTTAAACCTGAAAGGTCCAGCCTCATGACGTCTACACTCCGTCCTACTCGGTCCGATATTCAAGATCCTGAAAGCTTTCAACTCGAGCTCTCTAACCGCTTTGCTTACGTTTAGAACTTGGTTGCAGTGGACGAGATTAATGACGGGCTGGTGGAAGAGTAGGGTCTAAGTTCTTTAGATCGCACCGTCAATATAGACCTCAGAAACTGACCGATCAAACTGAAAACCTCATGGCTGAACAACGTTCGCTGCAACTGTACTCATCCGATGACGCAAAGATATACAGGCAGCTCAATAGACGTATATCTAAGCCCTTACGACACGATCTGCGTCTCTTTAATACAAACCGTCTTAAGGAGATCTCCTTTGAGGAAGGTCTTTGTTATTGTCCATCGACCGAAATAAGGCTCCAAAGTATTCACAAAGGACAAGTCTATTGAGCCAAGTCAGCTGATGATGCTGAAACGAGAGGACAGCAGCATAGCGTCAACCAGGCCAAAGCTTTTAGAAGAGACTGCAAGGTTCTATGGACAGTTATACAACTCAGTTGCAAAGCCCGTTGACAGCTTGTTAGGAGATCCAAAAACCAATCTGTCTCGACATTATACCGAAGATATTCCGGACATCGATCTGTGCGAGACTAGGTTGGTCCTGGAGCAGCTTAAGAACAACAAGTTACCTGGCGAGGACGGAATGACTACAGAGTTTCTGAGTGCGGGTGAAACACCGATAACTTGTCCCAGGATAAAACGCCGAAAGCGTGGGAAAGGGGCGAGGTGGTACTGTACTTAAAAAAGGTGATAACAGCCTATTGAAGAACTACAGGCCCATCACGCTTCTGAGCCATGTTTATAAGAAGTTCTTAAGAACATTACGAACCGTCTCGAACACAGACTTGATGACTTTCAACGTCCCGAACAGGACGGTTTCCGGAGTGGCTATAGTACTATAGACCACATCCATACGCTGCGGCAAATTATACTGAAGACCGAATAGTATATTTTACCATCATACTGAGCGTTTGTTGACTACGAAAGAGCATACGATTTGGTGGAAACATGGCCCGTGCATGAGTCACTCCAGCGATGACATATTGATTATCGGTACATCGAAGTGTTGAAATGTTTGTATAATAATGCCACCATGTCGGTCCGAGTACAAGAGCAGAGTACTAAGGCGATCCCACTGAGAAAAGGCGTAGGGCAGGGGGGCGCTATATCCCCAAAACTGTTTATAGCCGTAACGGAAGACTTCTTCAAGCTCCTGAAATGGCAAGGACTTGGCATCAACATCAATAGCGAATACATTATTCACCTTCGGTTTGCCGACGACATCGTAGTCATAGCAGAGTCAATGGAGAAGCTCAACATGTTGCACGATGACTTCAACAGAGTTTCACAACGGGTGGGCTAGAAACTGAACATGGACAAGACTAAAGTTAAGACTAAGGTCGAATGCCAAAGTTGTGCCCATACCAGTATTTGTTGGAAACTCGTTAATCGAAGTTGTTGACTCATACATATGTATGAGGTAGATACCTAGGGCAAGTGGTCCAATTAGGTATGTCCAACTTCAAGAAAGAGGTCAACTGCCGAATCCAACTCGGTTGGGCAGTTTTCAGAAAAGTATGCAATTTCTTTTCGTCCGACATATCTCAGTGTTTCAAGACGAAGGTCTTCAATCAGTGTGTGTTACCAATGAAAGTCGTAAAAGGATGTACCCGCATAATCATCGCTGTCTGAACTAGGCCAGTTGGCATAGTGAGCGTTAGTCACCAAGAAAACAAATTCTGTGGAAGGGATCCGTTCAAGTAGGGAATCTGTAGCCATTTCGATATGCTCGATGACTTAATCGATTTTGGAATTCCGGCTATGGGACCTATATAGGCAGACATAGAAACGCGAATGGCCATCGAAGTTTATGCGCAGCGAAAGCATGGACATATCCCGATCTTCAAACGTCCTGAGGCGATGAGCACAGATACCATCTGTGACATACACACAGTATAGCCAGGATACGACAGGAATGAGGTGTCG
>JAAAKR030000008.1:421872-439653 GCA_010014985.3 Delias pasithoe
ACAAGGAATCTAAAATTTTCGAATATTATCTTTAAATACTATAAAGTTTATGTATTGTGATTTGATAAAAATGTCTAGACATTGAGGTTTTAGGTTGTTTTTGATTACTATATAAGTCATAATATGCATTAGGAATAATGTTTAATCGTCCGTATAAAATTAATTAATTTAGTTACATATAAGTATATGTAGCATTTATCAAAATTATAGGGTTGACAAAGAAATTTATTTCATGATTATTGTCAAACTCCTCCCTCCTTTTAAGCCTCAAGCGATTAATGGACGGCTCCTTACTATAAACATTTGTACACTAATAAATAGAAATAGGTACTGGAGCGTCCAAATCCCTAGCGATAATTTAAAAGTTTTCAACTTACGACCTGTCTATAATTTTTTTCTTAATATAAGATTACTTCTAACGAATTAATTATGTTTTATGGTATGGTAGTGGTGACACTACAGTTAAAATCAGATATTTATTTTATTGTTAACATTAAATATGATTTAACCTCGATTTACCAAGAAAAAGCAACAAACAAATAACAAAACCGTTCGTGTTAGCACGTTCTAAGTACTTCTACTTGCTTCCGCATTTATTCATCGCGTCTTATTGACCTGAGTTGAGTGACGGCGGACAAGTTGAACCTATCGGACAGAGACTTCATTATTTATAGCCATAAACTACGCCTCCGTTCAAAAGGCGAGAAAGTAAAGACAGCAGTCATTGTTCATCCTTGCACTTTGTCTATAGTTCAGTATGTTTGAGTGGTCCGCGTTGCCATCCCTGGACCATACATAAATCCTAATAATAACTAAAATAAATACCTAATTTGATTTTTTTTACTGTTTATTTTATTAAGGAGTATGTGAAAACTGTCCTTGAATATCTAAGGCGCGGTGGCTAGAATAGGTTGGAAATCACTGCTGTAGTCTATATTTCTTATATAATCTTTTTGAGTCGCTGGCTTTACCAAGAAGTTTCCAAACCATGTGTGTGCATAATTAAACCGGCAACTTAAAAAAGAGGTTGCAACTTTTCAAAGGCGTCAAGTAGGTAAACAGTTGCACCAATGTTGGTTACAACTAGCTTGTTTTGCAATGTCGCGCTCTAAAAAAGCGTAGGTAGGCTCGCAAGCGAATTACAAATTGTAGTCATTGAACTGTATGTTTTTAAATTGTGTCTAATAGAAAGTACTGTTTCGCTATGTTCTATTTTATATTATTTTATTGGTAATTCTAATGAAAGACTAAACGTAGTACGTACACCTCGGTAACGAATGAAGAGAAATTTTTAATAACAATAGAAGATAGCGAAGGAAGTAGGCACAGAAATGCTTGTTTGTTGTTATCCCCAAATAAGTCTTTATAAAAAAGATATAATTTACAGACACACCTATGAGGTTGAGACTTCGTATTCATAATATAATATATAGCCGCGTTGCACGATGCCGCGGCGCCCAGTGCGGCGCGAAGTGCGGCAACCTCGCTTGCCAGATGATTCGAATCGGCTCTCCGGTCTTGAGTAGTCTCGACTTTCGGTGCCTACAAATGTAAACTTGTTATCTACCAATTTTGTGTAGATATAAGTACTCAATTGATATAAATAGTTTCAAAATAATATTTCACTTATTATTATGAACCCAACACGGATGGATAAACTAGTGACGACGGATGAATAAGTTTTATTAACGTAAAAAAGTATTAATTGCCTTTGTAGGTAGGTATTCAGTTTGTTAGATATCTTTTTTATTTTTTTAAGGAAAATGAATAATCAAAACCTTCAAGTGAGTGATTAGTTTTGTAAAACGAAATTGCATTAAATATTGTTATGCAACTTTAGTCCGGTGACAGTACAGGGTTCCACTCCGTGCGGTAATGTGTGGCTCCACCCCAGAACTTGCTTTATCGACCTGCGCACGCTACCCGGGCAATTGCTAACTTCGACCCGCCAGATAGAAACCCTACTGCTTTCCCCTTAATAATGCGCCCATGTTTAAATGTGATGATGTGAAATCTATCGCACCGCAGTACTAATTTGCTTGTAGCAAATAAAAGAAATAACTTGAAGCACCACAATAGTTGAGTTTCGTTAGTATATAATTGTCAATGTCAGACCTTATTATTAAATATACAATAAAGAGTTATACTACGTAAGATCATCCACCTCTTTTGCTCGGTGAAAGTTTGAATACTTGGTTTTCAAGCGTAATTTTTCGTAGTACAGAGGTCAACGAACCGAACCGTCTGTTACGTCGCTGGATGGATATTATAATTAAAATAAATAATAAAATTTAAATGTAATTAAATTCCTCCTTAATTTTCTGTCCGCCTTTTTATCTCAATTTTTAAAATTAAGAGAATTTTATTTATTGTAAATTGGTTCAATTATTAACAAAAATACGTAGACAACGTTGCATTATTTAATGTATATTTTTATGTATGTAAACTGCTGATATGAGGTGATTATAGACAATAATAGTTTTTATTTTATACTATACATAACTGTATTTTATAAATAAGAATGGTTAAATATTTAAGAATATTTTTTTTATATTCAGTGCTAAATAATTAAAAAAGCCAAATCGTTAGTACAGTAAAATTATTAAACATAAACAACACTCTGATGATTAGTTGTTGGTCTCGAGTGGAGTGTATATGTACATGCTTATTATACTTTTATTCAGAAAGTAGGCTGACGTCATTGAGCCGGTATAACCTCCTCCCTCCACTCTTTCTCCGCATCCTGTTCGATACGTATCGTGCCGGCGCGGCAGCGCTCGGCTGTTCGTCGTCGCACTTCTACAAATGCCTTTATTATTATTATCATCATGACACACACAGACGCAGTTACACACTGCCACAGGCGCATTGAATTGGTTTCACACGGAAACGGGCACAGCGGGCGCGGCCATGTTGAAGTAAACTTGGCAACGTCGCTCTAGACATCGACCGATTTAATCATTCTCTGGTATCACATACTCCAGTAAATTTATAGTTTCATTATAAATCGTCTTATTAATATTGTGTACAAATTTATTTCCAGACTATTGACGTTGAAATTAAGAATCTTTAGCTTTTATTGTGTTATGACATGTATATACATTATAAATTATATTTAAAAGCTACTGATTAAATTTGGGAAATAATTTACCACTTATTAAGTAGGGAATAGATATTACATTTTTTAAATACACATGATTACTTCATTAAAAGCAATAAAAGATAACCGTTACGGATGAAATTTTATTTATTTGGTGCCAAAGCGGAATATTTAACAATAATATATAGTAGAACTAGAATCCAAGGACAGAAGTATAAACATGGCTCTTGAAGATGTTTCCGATTATTAAACTAATTAGTATATTGTAATTTAACAGTCAAACTTAAAAGAAACCAGTTTAATAATAGCCATAACATTAGTCAGGCAAAAAATACATTGCCGTAGGTATACACTACTACATAAATAAGCACACGAAACGAGTTTGTCGAACTGGCAACGTCGCACAATGGCAGTAGATATCGAGTGAAGTGCGGCAACGGCGCTTTTTTTTGTATTTGCCATGCACGCAGCCAGCAAGACAGCTCGACTCACAATGGAGACGCCAAGTGCGACGCAACGTTTCGCGACCCGGGGTCGGCCAGCGAGCGAGCCGCGTGCTTGTATTCATAATTCAATATACGAAATGCTGCGGTACCAGACTGTTGTTTTTAACTAATTTCACGTCATATTTTTCAATTATTTATGTCGAAGCGTTGCGTAATATTTCAGCCGTCTTACATAATGATTTAATTTGTTTTATCTATTTATTGCCCACGTGGGTACTTGAACTATGTATGCTACTTTTAGGTTTTGATACTCGATTACAGTCATGGCTGATGACTAATGCTGGTAAAAAATAAGTTAAATCTATTCCATTTCTTTATTTGTTAATTTATTACTCCGAAGTTATCGAAAGAAAAGTTACAAAAATTCCTTCCATTACTATATGGAGAAAATTAGTATTTTTTCCAATTAATATTTAATTCTGTATTTATATTTTACAATAGTCGATGTTATTTATGTGATTGATATAAGATGTGATGTCGTTTTAATTGAAAATACCTAAAATTTGTCAACCAGATTACTATCAGTTTCTTATTACTATCTATGCCTAAATACCGAAAATAAGATTAGAAGTAACGGTATATGTGTACATTTGTATGAATGGATTACTGTCTTCAAGAGTAAAAACATTTTAAGAATATTTGTATAGTGATTACTAGGTATATAGATTTTATATTCGGATATTCAATTTAATAACAGTAGTAGGTATAAAGCGTATATATTATGTATATTGATTTGATATAATATTAGTAGATATAAGCAATTATTTTATTTTATTAAGCTACTTATTGACATTATGTATAAAACGCCAAAGCAACAACACCTTATACTTACATTCCATGTATCTCATGTATCGTAATGATAAGTTGTCGTCAGCCATAAAATGTATGTTCATTGCAGTTATGGCCGAGTCCAGAATGTCAAGTTATTGGGTCGAATGGAAAACGCAAGCACGGGTGCCAGTGGGAGTTGTAATAGCGGTGTTTGTGCCACTGTTGCCTTTATGGACATCAAGTCTGCTTCAAAGGCGCATAACATCGAGCACGTGCTGGACGAACGGACTCTCACCACTGAGTATTACGAGCCCGCCGCCATCCCCACCGTCGCGGGGGCACCGTCGGCCGGCTCCTCACCCGCCGGCTCTGGTTACTCAGGTTCATCATCCTCCGTGAATTCCAACTCGGCGGCAGCCTCCACTACGCGATTTCATCTCTCGTGAGTATTGCTTTCAGTAGGCTATTCACCATCTGCCGGTGTCACTTTTGCCTGCAGTTGGCTTGATTAATTCGAAACTTGTTTTCTTTCCAACCACACGCCATTTTATTATACTACAAGAAAGTTAGTCATTGTGTGTATAAACGTTACAAGCAGGCAGTTGCCTACGAGTAACAGTGTATTGAGACGAGTGATATTTGATGCAAGCAGATGGTCCCCGCTGCGACCTTCCTACAGACGGTTGACGTCGCCTATCTTTGTTCATTCTCTGTCAACTACTGTCTAACTCCTGTAATGACAAATGATCCATGAATATTCGCTTCAAGCTTGCTGTGTTGGGGTGATTATTACGACAACGTTTACGTACCTCTTCTGAGCATGTCTAGTTGTTAGCGTCCGCACAAACTATTGGCGCCGCCGCCGCCGCCACCGACAACCACCTATCACCACTCAAAGGATTGCAGTGCTTTCTTGGATTGCAGTGGGAATATTGCAAAACAGTGATAATATAGTGTAGTGACATCATGTGTTAGTGCGGCTCCTCGTATGTGCATACTGGAATGCAGTGAATTTGGATTTGACTCTGCAGAAGATCCACTACGCCTTGTGGCTGGCGGCGGTTCCAAATTTTATATTTGCACCAATAAAACGTTTTTATGTGTTTTGACTATACTAAAAAGATTATATTAACAACATTTTGAGATTTCGCTTGTCGATTTCGTTTCTTTATAGTGAAATATGTAACTTGCGAGACAAAAAATACTTTAAAGTGACCTAGTTCTTCATTTCTTTATTTGCGTCTACGTCGGTGGCATCAGTCTAAATTAGATTTGCTTTTATACATTAGAAGCTCTACAATAAAATACTACACGTGTTTTTAATTAGCCTTAAAAAGTTTTGGTGCAGATCAAACGTTATTATTGTAAAAGTTGCATTGGTTGATGGTTAACAGTCGTAAATGTTACGACCTACCTCTGAAGGCAATTTCGCAGAGTGTTTTGCTCATGAGAAAAAGTTGAGTTGTGTGTGTGTGCATAGCAACGTCATTAGGAGATTTTATAGCATATTATTTTCATATACTATTAATATAAGTTTGCAAGGCGTTATAATTGCGACATTCATTAATATAAAAATGTTTACGCAAATTGTGTCATTATGAAAAAAAACACATTCGAATGTGAACGTAAAGACTATAGGGCAATGTTATTATTAAAAAGTATTTTTCCTATAGGACAGGATTACTTACCTTATATATCAAACAGTACATAGATTGTATAAGAAACGTTATATGAATAGCAAAAAAATAACAACAAACTTCAAATAAGTAAATTCATTACAATTACACGGCTACATTACATGTTAGAACTTTTAAAAATTATTTGAAAGTGCACAGTTCACTTTGCATCCGACCGCCTTTATTACATTCACCTTCGTCCTTCACCGTACGATCAAAGACACAAGTAGTGTATCAGGCGCGTCGTGCTGCCTACCTTGATGAACTCATGCTTTTTAACGGTCTGCACGGTATTTGCAAATTAATCATATTTGACCTCTTTAATTTTCTCAGAATTTTAAAATGGAGACTGAACTGTTATATTGTATCTTACATATTGTTTAATAATAATAAGTAAAGCAAGTTGGCCTGTATTAGTGAAAATATATTTAAAAATTACAATTGAACAAGTAAGATTCGTAATATGGACCACCTACTCTTGCAGGAAGACTATGTAAAAAATCTAGGTTCTGTCTCTTGTAAACATTTTTATTGCAGTAATCGGTTTTAGTATATACATTTATTGAAAAGAATAGCATTAAATATATAATACATTCGCTTACATTTTTATACTATATATATATATATATATATATATTATAGCTTTTAGACGAGTTATTAATTTTTAGAACGCACACATTATAATAATTTTTAAGATATTAATTCTTCTGGGATGTAATATTTTAGGGACATCAAATTATCATAATATGTAGACAATGCTATAAAAGTGACCAAAAAACGCAATGGAATTGATCAAAATCGGGATTGGATGACGATCTGTCTTCAGCTCTGAAACGTCAGAGACGTCTAAACATTAGTTTATTCGCTAGGGCCAATCTAGTCTTTGTAGAAAAAAGCTTTCTTGTCTACGGCACCGAGTGCTGTTAAAAGGCTTATTAGATCGTCATAATCGTATTTTGACACGTTTTACAGAAACAATATTATATTTTTAATTAAGAAATGGCACCTTAACAATTAACATCCCAGCGAACCGTCACTGAATCACTAATTGGGCTGGCTCGTCCGAAGTGATACCACGGAATCACTTCGACCTACTCCGGATTTCTGAATACCAGCATGAAACAGTACTTGTACTGTGATATCGGAGGCCCTTGAATTATATCGTTAAGGCGTAAACGCCGGCAACACAACCAAAGCCCAGATGAGGCGCGGTTTTCTATGGCGGCCTGTGTTCTCTTAACATAGAGAAGACCCACCTGCTCCATAAATAATAAATGTGACTCTGCATACTCATTTGATATGGAGATATGAGCATAAATGTGGTCATTTTCCTTGTAAAAATGGTGCTGTAGTAAAAATTTTCTTGTAACTAATTAAATATATTTAGATTTCTCGCTATACCATAAAAATATTAATAAAAATGTTTTATGACTTGAATTCGCTCACCGCTTTACCTATTTTTTATAATTTTCAGTTAAATAACGACTAGTCTCTTATATTCTTCAAGACGATACTCGTCTTTTAAAACGAGCTATATAGTTCTAGTGTATATATTAATTTCCAATAAAAACGTCTTGCTTTCGTATAGAATTTCTACAAATACTTTCCTTCACTGCTTTGATAGCCTTTTTCGTAAGAATACTGCGTGGACGATATTTTGCTTTCACAAACAGAGGACGTTTCATTGTACACAAGTCTGGTACATAAACCTTCAAATAATGTCAATCTAATAGAAACCATCAGATTGCATTTGGCTTAATACCCGCTTTGTGTAACGCTATCACAGAAATTCACATTTCCTTATCACCCCACTCCATTTTACTTTATCAAAATATTTCAACTAAATCTGTGGCAACTGAAAAAAAACCACTAATATAAGAATGGCAGAATCGAAATTTTATTAATTATATAATTTTTTTTTATGGTAACTGTAGTTTTAAAGGCCAGACTAATTACATGCAGTACTTAAATATATACATTTTAGACCTAAAAGTATCAAATCGTGTATAGTATTTATTAATATATATTATATCAAATTATAGCTAAAATAATGTTATAGTTAGAAGTTACAATAATAAACTTTATTATATATATTTACAATCAAATCTATCCCAATCTGTAGTATTACTTTCAAGGATACTCAAGCCACACCCTGTCTATTTGAAATTTTTAATTCATCAAAATTATAGTAATTTGCGTAAACAAGCATGTATGTTATTGTTTTAAAGAGTCATGAGCTATTTATTCTTTTGGCACAACGACCTGAAGCGGATCTTGACCTTCAATGAAAGACTTTCTGTTCTACTCGACCTCTCTATTATAACAGTATTTAGAATATATTCATTGAATGTTGTATAAATGACTTTGAATAAAGATATATTTTAATTTGATGCCATATTATATATGCCTACATAAAAAGTATAACAGGATAGACTCACCTGGTGTGATATTTTCAAATGATTTAATTTAATTCCTTTATTTTAAAAATAGTTTTGTAATTTAAAACTTTTTTAATGTGTCTTTATACCCATCTTAAACCAGGTCTCAATTTTTTTTTAACAACGACTTCTGCTGTTGTAGGATTATCTTAACCAAATAACATTATGATAATACTTAAGTCGCTTGGCGTGAAGTTTGAAAACAACTACATACATTATACAAATCCTAGTCAATATACATACAATACTTTAGAAAACTATATATTTTCATTTCATTCAGTTCAGATACAGCTTTATTATATATGTAATTATTAATCAATACTAAACGTGGCTGCTGAAACTACACGGACCCTCGCGCAAACGAACGCATTGTTTTCTCGTTACGTTTGAAAGTTAAAACAGAATTAACCTTGAAATACACATGTTTTTCACCAATGCCAACGCCTAAAATACGTATATAATCAATTACTGTCTTGTATTTATCTCTAGGGTATCTAGGAATAAGTATATGCAGGTATTATCGTCTAGGAATGGCATCCTTAAGCAAAGCCAATGGCTGTGAAACGAAAAATTATACTAATAATACACATTTAAAAATTGGGAAACACAGTATTATCAATTCAACGAGAGCGGGACAACGCTAATTGTTCCGTTTCATGCTGTTAGACGACGGGAAAGAAGGTTTCCACATACGGTTATAAACCTGATCTTATTGGTACTGTAACTTTACCTTGTGGCATAGATATTATATTCGCATTTAATTATTTGAATGTATTATTTCCATCTAATAAAAATATATTATTAGTAAAGGAAATTCTTTCCTAATTGTATATTTTTATTCACCAATTACATTTGGTTTTTCATTAATGCAGTGTTATAAAAAGACCATATTTTTTCGAATTGCTCATAATGTTGGCGGACCAAATACGACACAATGAGTTACTAAATAAATGTATTATTTTGTTCTCATAATAGGAACAATGAATATCTTTAAAAAAACTTACTGCGTAGGGAAGGAAAAATCTAACAATTTGGTGTAACAGTTGTTCATATGAAGATTGAAGAAAAATATACAATAGAAAAGTTCTAAAGGTAAATGTCTTTATTTAGCGCGTTAAACAATGTTACCATTCAATTAGTTATGATTGACGTGACAGAAATACAAAGAAGATTATAAATCACTTTGAACGTCAAAAGCTACAAATTGATATTTGTCTGCTTCGTACACAAGTACTCAATAAAAAAAAGTTTGCTACCTACTGTGGGAAAGAATATTGTGTTTGTTTATATTGTAAAAAAAAATAGAATTAATATCAAGGAGGAATATTGAACATGCTGCTTTTTTCTAGACTACTACAGAAAATACACTGGTTTATTATTATATAGTAGTATTTTCCAAAACGCGGATATATCGTGTTAGAAATTCTTCATTATTAAATTTTAGAAAGCGTATATAATAATCTCGAAAAAAATATTCTAAATCATTAACTCTCTTATTCCAAAACCCAGTAAAGATAGCTTCGCTTTTGTTATCAGAAAGAACCCTAAAGTAAGCAAAAATTGTAGAATTAAGGCACGGAACATCTATATTAGTATAATTAAAAGTGCGTTGACTCTAGTTTAACAATAGATTTTCTTTGTATATTTCTCGCATATCTAAATTTATGGTAGTTTTAATTTGTTTAAATATCTGATTATTAATTAAATTAATATCATGAGTTGAAAGATTTACAGGATTTAGATATATTGGAGCTAAAAATGTATCCATTTCTTCACCATAAAATTATTCTTCGGGTATTCGACCGATTTATCTTTGACTACAAAATCCCTATGAAATGAGTATGAGTAAAGGACAACAAATGTTATTCTTATATTCATTGATAAATTAACCAATCTATATTACCCAATAATATTTAACAAAAAATATGTTAGTGTTATTTTTTATTGCATTAGATGTCATAATAAATATGTTTGCTAGATAAGATTATCCACGGGCTATTGTATGTAGATATAAAGAAATAAACATGTGTCTGAGCTGGTCTCAGTTTGCATTTAAGATAGGTCGTAATCGCAACACAAAACAATGTTTGAGTGTCATGTTAGGGGAATAGTACAGCTGCGAATTTGTTTTACGTAGAATTAATGACAAACAATGATAATCTTTTGCGACTATGACATCGAACATATATATATATATATATATATGACTATATACTATAATTTTAATAATATAATTATGATCTTACGTATATAAACTCTTCCAAATTTTTTGGTACGATTTCTCTAACTCTAGCGCGGGCGAGGGGTGAACTGGAGGGATTAGCGGAAGAACGTCTCCTGCGAGACTCTGGCCCCGGCAGGAGCCTTTTAAGCTGGATCAAAATTGGTCTTGGTGTAAGCAAATTGCTATTCGGGCTGGTCTATGATCTAAATAAAATAATTTACTTGATAGTTAAAATAAATAAGTGATGTCAAATGTCACGTCCCATGATTACATTAGTATAAAACTTTACTTTTTGTATTGTATGTGTAGCGAGTTCGTTTAAAATACGCGACCGTGTAAAATAAGCATAGAAATAATAATTGCCTCTAATGAGATTATATTGTCGAATAATTGTAAACTCACACGCAACTCGGGCGTATAACCAATTCATCGGTGGTTGGTTTTATGATTTATTTATTTATATAACAACTATCCGTCTGTACTATTCTTTTCAAACGTTTCCATGTAAACCTCGTGTAAGAATGGTTCTTGAAGTCGTAGTTTTTGTTTTAAATGAATCTTATTCATTTCTAGATACCTCATCAATGAGAATTCATCGAATTTATATTAATTTAGATTTACTTGATAGGTGTTTCAACATTTTTAAATGTAGTTAACATTCCGACATCAACTGGTCACCTCATTGTCAGTGCTATGTATTCCTTTATCCTTGCTAGTTTTCCTCGACTGACCTGCTGTATCGCTTTTTCATCGGTTTTTAAACAAACAAGCTGTGACTGTTTGTTTATAAATGGGTATAACTGATCTTTTTGAATCATAAAAGGATAGCTGAAAAATAATTTGATTTTGCCTTTTTCGATTACAGTCGCTTTAAAATATCCTTCCGTTTCAAGCAGACTATTTAATGTAATATCATTTAGTAGACAAGCCATTTTTGGCTCATATTAGTAATAATGTGTTAATTTTTCTATCATCAAGCAGCGTTGACTAGACTTCTTATCTTAAGGATATATACTCGGCGTTAAAAAAAATCGCTAAGTAAATTTTTTCAGTAAATCACTTCTAGAATCTGCCACATATATACCACGTGTGATAGAAAAATATCATTGTAAAGTGCACTTCAATACCGTTACATTAACTTTCTGTATCATTAAAAAAACTATTACCATTTCTAATCAGGGACAAATCATTAAGATGTTGGAAAAAATGCTTAGTTAATGAGTGCTAGTTGAGCTACCTTAAAAGGGTATAGAAGGTTATGTCCAGGTAAAAATGTGTCATTTACTTTGACGCCAACGGTCATTTAAATAAAAATAAAATAATTTTTTGTTTTATTCCATACCATATATAACTGACCAAACAATTAAAATCATACTCACCTCGGTGAGTACCGTGCGGTGGCCCATGTGACTTAATCTCCGTGACGGCCCAGGCCGAGGGTCGAGTTCTCCCTAGGAGACGCCCTTGCGCTAGTCGTGGTAATAAGATCCCCGGCGAGCTGTCCCGCTCGCCCACACAGTCTGCGTTAAGCTGGAAAGGCCATATGGCCATACAGCGAGTTAGTCAATCATAAAAAAATGGGTCAGTCGCTACTCAAGCTTCAAATGAACAAAGCGGAACAACATACGCAAAAGAACAAATCCTGAAGATGGATACAACCCCGAAGAAGCCGCTCAAATCATTACATACTGCGACAGGTTGACGTTGCTCGACGATTCTTCGTTCGACGAGTATACCAACGATTCCATGAAACTGGTGACTATAGCTGAAGACGTGAATCCGGAAGAAAACGTTACACATTAGAAAGTGACGACCGATTCATTGTCCTCGTCGTTGCGCCACTGTTTCAGCAATGCTGTTGCAACAAGAGCTCCGATCAACGCACAGATCGTCTTTGAGTTTCTCTACGATTAGAAGAAGGTTGAAAGACAAGGAATTAAGAGCTAAAAGATCTGTTAGGGGCCCAATTAAGCGGTTGTAATTAATGCATGATAACGACCGTTGCCACATTGCGTTTGCTGTGTGGGACTACTTGGAAAAGTCTGAAATCCCTGTTATGCAGTGACCAGCACAAAGCCCAGACCTGAACCCGATCGAACATTTCTGGGACGATGTAAAGAAGCATGTACGAGCACGAGATCCTGCTCCCACTACTGTCCAACAGCTCCAGGACGCCGTGACGAAAGAATGGGAGAACATACCCCAAAAGAGGGTGACCCTCGTGATTTTCATGAAGGATCAGATGGAAGCTGTCATCAAAGCAAGGAGAGGAAACACTACATTTTCAGGATATATTCGTATTTTTTTTAAATATCATTAATTTTGTTTTTTCTAACTTTGTCTTTATATTTTTTTTATATTAAAAGATTTAAAACAAATACACAAGTTTTTAATTTCTAATAGGCAATTAAATTATCATTCCGATGATATCCTTACAAACATACTCTTCCTATTGACAAAGTTTGATTAACAGTATTCTAAAAATGCGATTTTTTTGACGCCGAGTGTATCTTTATGTCTTCCGTAAAGTTTTGCAATACACGAGTCAGTTTAGTCGCAAACTCCTCTTCGTAATATTCTTGATATAATTGTTCCAGTGCCTCGTCTGCTGATCTCTATATTTTGCTTACATTTTTCAAAAAATCAAACATCATCTGCGAAGGGATTGAAATATTTGGAAGTGATCCTATTCCTCCACGAGACGTTCAGAATGTTGTACTTGGTCTAAAACCTTATTAACCTTTAGTTTACCAAAAATATAAAAACATGTCGCACATATCAATTTTTATATAATCCAACCATAAAGGACTTCCTTCTTGTATCTCGTATTCTTCTATCACATTCAAATAATTCCTTGTATAATTGTCGTATTTTCGAAGAACTATTATTTAGGCATATTGGTGATAACTTATCAAATAAATATCAATATTACGTTAGTATTTCTCTTAGCCACGAACAAAGACCCATAAATATGTTAATTTTGTATATTAATGAATGACTATTTAGGTAGTTACGATTATAAATAAATTTAGATTAATCTGTAATTAACTTGACTCTTATAAATGATCAAGTGATAACATTCGACAAATATAAATGTATGTAATAATACTAGTTGCGCATGTTTGTGATTTAGTCACGCACGCAGCATTTAAAATGTGAGATGTTGGTTTTCCGGCCTTGGCAGCTCATGCCTCAAATACCCGGCTAATCGAAGTTTTTAAATAAAAATCTAGTAAGAAGAGAGAAATTTTATTCAGTAAGAAGTTGAAATGTGAGATGATACTATACATTTATAGCTTGTAAAGTGAATCAAAACGAGGAGTGAAATACAATTAAAAACTGTTATACGTAAATCTTTCTTTAACTGAAATACTTCGTACTTTAATAACTGTATTTGAAACTGACTGACTTTATTAAACAATTTTATTCGTGAAACTCAAACGTATTCTACAAAAACTTACTACTTTACCATCAGGTCTATTCGCAAACTATGTATGATTATGAGACGCCTAATAAATCGAATAACATGAAGATCAATGCATGTTGGTAATTATTTTTTAGGAAAGTATAGGTGACTCTTTATAACGATTCTCCTTATAACGTCAATTGCTCTATAATGATAGATATTGACACCGACATTTGGTCTGCTAGAAGTCGATAGCTTTTCTCCCGCTCTCGAAGCTGTAAAGGTCACGCTGGCCAACAGCAAGCAATATATATAAAAAAGCTCACTCTCTATAACGATGGTTTTTAGAACAATAGTGTTTATTTTCATGTCTTGAATGGTTGATCCAGTGGCTACATAGGATGTTTTAAGTTTTGAAGAGATAAAGTAAGGGCTTTGCATTGTAAAATGTATATATAGGACCTACATGTATCATATTTTACATTACAGTTACTTTATAACTTTGTAATAAACTTGGTACTATTGGTGGCTGGGAGTCTATATGAGACGGTTCGTGATGACCCTTAAGAACAGCTTATAAACATGGCTCAGAAGCGAGGTGGGTATGTAGTTGTTCAATACGTTGTTTTCACCTTTTTTTGAAGAACATCACAACAGCACCTCGCCTCTGTTCCACGCTTCTGGTGTTTTGCCCTCGGACAAGATGGAATTAAAGAGCTTCTGGAGGACTTTAAGTACCAGTGTTCTACCCGCTCTCCGAATCTCTATTGTGATTCCGTTCTCTCCCGGTGCCTTGTTGTTCTTAAGTTGCTTCAGGGTCATCTTATTCTCGTATAAACCGATATCCGGGATATCTTCGGTAAAATCTTGGGATAACTTGGCTCTTGTATATTTTACCAAGCCGTCAACCGGCTTTGCAACTGAGATGTATAACTATTCACAGAACCTCGCGATCTTATCTAAAACCCCTGGTCGATGCTATGCTGCCGTCCTCCCATTTCAGCTTTGTCAGCTGGCTTTGCCCAATAGGCTTGTCCGTTGCGAACACTTCGGAGCCTTGGTTTCCCTCGATGATCTCCTTAACACGGTTTGTTTTAAAGACGCAGATCGTGTCGTAAGAACATAGATATACGTCTGTTGAGCAGCCTGCATTTACAGCGAACGCCGTTCAGCCAAGCTTACGTTCAGAACGCGGTTAGAGAGCTCGAGTTGAAAGCTTTCAGGATCTTGAATATCGGACCGAGTAGGACAGAGCGTAGACGTCATGAGGTTGGGTGGACCTTTCAGGTTTAACATTAATATTCAGCGTACCTCTTACGATTCAATGATTACTACCAGTCTTTGTCCTGATGATCACAGAGACGTCACTGAATATTCGTTTCTTGTTGATCATGATGAAGACAATCTTGTTTCTCATGGAACCATCGGGACTCAACCAGGTCCATTACCAGTGAGGCGGCTTATGGTAGAAAGAGTTCATCATGAAAAGTTAATCTTTCTCCATGAATCAGTCCTCTATCATTCCTTTGCCCATTCCCAAAATGCCCCACTCTAAACTAATCACCGTTTCTCTTGCCCAACTTTGCTTGAAAGTCCCCATAACAATAGTGAAGTAGGTTACGGAGGTATGTCTGGCTCTACTTACGTCCTCATACTTCATCATCGGTGAGTAACGAGGTGATCACTTCTCTTAGATATTCTGAGTATACCACCCTGCTCGACACTCTCGATAGTTGCTTACGAGGAATTTGTGAACGAGAAACTCGACACCACCTTGGGAGTGTTAGTCCCCCTCCCGGTGGCAGAGCTGGTTACCAGAGTCCAGGGTTACGGATGCTCGAAGACCTCAACTCAGTTTCACAACGGGTGGGCAAAATGAACATGTACAAGACGGAATTTATGTTGAATGTCAAAGTTGTGCCATGGACAGACGACTTTACAAAGGTTGCCAGAACTCGCTGGATGCAGGTCGCTTCGGACAGGTATACGTGGAGGTCTCGTCGGATGAGAGGCTAGTGTATCGACGTTACGGCATTCGTAGTGTGGATGGTGTTGAGCAATATCATTATTTTCTTAGTCAAATCAGGGTTTTCAAGTAATAGGAGAGTTAACATGAATTTATAAAATAGTGATAAGTATAATTAAATTTTCAAATCTCTATATTTTTATTTAATTATATTATGTGTAATGTTGTTTTAAACTTTGATATTCGATGTTTTTAATTTATTACTATATCACATGTATTATCACTAACAAAAACCGGGTAATTAATCTCATATATGTCTGAATTACGATGTACACAACATTAATCATTACAGAGCGAAATAACAAAGTAAGAAAAAACTTAGGATTACTCTGTATGAAAACTAATCTACTTTTTCAAATTAAACAGTAATATGATCTTTAATATATAGTTAACTTACATTTTTTAATAAATTAACAAACTATTAATTAGCTCTATATTAGAGACTATAGGAGATTAAGTAAGGAACCTTTTTTCTACTTCTTCTTGCCTATCTGCGACGCTCCCTTATGCGGTGTCCGATACAAATTCATATAATATTCATAATGACTTTAATACAAAAAACCTATGTTTTAATCATTTACACCATAAATTATTGTACATACTAAAAATCAAGATGCCATCGATTGCTACGATATATAATTTAATACAAACTTAGTAGCAAATAATATTTTTCAATTTCAAGTAATTTGCACGGTGATTCAAATTTATAGATAGAAATATCTCTGTTTAGTTTCTACTTGTCATTTTCGGGTACCAACGTCACGGTGCTACGCTTAAAGGTCTTCTGGCAAACTGTCGGAGCAATAATAATATTCAACAATAAGTCTAGTAATATTTATTTAGTTTTGTATAGAATGACGGCAATTTCTGATGAAGTGTGAAAGATGGTTCGTCAAATCTTATCCAGGTTCCAACAACTTCTGTAGTGTTTTAACTAGCATGTGTTCTCGTATTGTCCTGATTCCACCGCATTACCCTCAGGATGTGTTTCTTTATGGTGTCTGCTGGTTGAATACATAGACGTTGGATCTGTGGATAAAAATATACACTTTTGTAATATCAAACCGAGACGATAAATGTCTGCTTTTGGAACAGTTTTCCGCCATTCTTGTACCGTGATTTTTTCGCTTGACGTTGACGTATACTGACTATTTCTGATCTCCAATGAGAGTACATCTTAGATTGATCGGTTTCATTGTTATGAAGAGCTTGCTGCAGATATTGTATTATAAGTTCATCTGGAACTCAAATATTGGGTTACTAAACATTTTTGCTTATGTCTTTTCAGTATTGTTTGAGAAATGTTTAATATTATTGCAATCTCGACGTTTATTTAATCTTTACACCAGACCCATGTGAGCAAATACAATAAAAACTAAAAAACAATAAAACTGAAATATAAACTATCATATCATCTAAAAAATTACATCCTTCATTTCGGCAATTCAATTTAAGCGGCTATGTCCACCCATCGTCAGTATATTTTACCGCGGTTTGCTTCCATTAGAATAGACTTAAGTTATATATAATTTGTATCGAAATAATTCAGACTGAACTCAATAATTGTATAATTAATAAACGATTGAAATGCGACAATGTCGCGTTAAATCTAATTATTTTAATTAATCTTTATA
>JAAAKR030000008.1:530641-541665 GCA_010014985.3 Delias pasithoe
TATATATATACATATATATGTGTGTGTATTTGATTAAATTCTATAGGAAAGCCAGGAGTTTGTCTTGTTGTCTCTGGTCCTGGTCTTCTCCACTGCATTGGTGGCATGGCTAATGCTCAAGTCAATTGTTGGCCACTATTGGTAATAGCTGGCTCTTGTCCAGAAGATCACGAAGGGATTGGTGGATTCCAAGAATGGCTACAAGTACTACTGATCTATAAAATATAAATAAGTATAGAATATCTTGTTAAAATTCTACATACACATTGATGTCTTCAAATTGAATACAGAAGAAATTTAAAATATCTTATTTAATATACTATTAATAAATATCAAAGCATTCATATCTATCATATCATATTTTATATTATTTTGGAAATTAATGTCTAAATACTAAATTAGTTTTTAATAAATTTTAGTATGATACAGTTACATTTCATAAATGCATAAATCTAAAACATATTGATAATGTAGATTTTTTTCATTAAAAATATAGATTTAAATATTCTCTTATAAATTTATAAATTATATTTTATATGTGTATAAACTTATCAACAGATAAGATAAAATTGTAAACTTACGTAACTGAATTGGATCTTATTACTTTGTACCGTGGTACATTCTGGTTGATAACAAAATAACCAGCATATTAGCTTTTTTGTTCTGGAATCAATTTTTAGTATTTTAAAAATTATTCCTATTCAAATAATAACAAATTAATATGGCAATTTTCAGAGATATTATCGAAACTGATGCATTAAAAAGGGCACAAACAACTGCCATAGGTCACTTGCGAGTGATAAACCAATGCACATTTATTATTATCATAATATCAATAAAATTATAATATACACAAAGATATTACTAAGATGTAGTAAATATATTATATAGCTCAAATTGAAAGGAATATATTAATTACATTATTCGAATTTCTATTACTGGTAAATATAAGAAAATAAATTCTCCAACGTTCTGCTTAAAATATTTCAGGTGGAATCGAGTCGTCTGTACTGCAAATACGCTGTAAGACCTCCATCGCCGAAACTGATTCCTTTACATGTTGAGAAGGCCGTGAGAAGCGCTTGCGCAGGTCGTCCGGGCGTCTCCTACCTCGACATGCCGGCTACTTTATTAACGGTAGGCGAAAGAGGTTCACAATACTGTAATGCATCTATATCTATTACTCAATAGTAGCGGACAACAGGGCAGGTGGGTCATTTTTACGGTAAGAGAACACCGCCGCTCATGGACAACCGCGCCACTGTCCGCGCATTGGATGTGTTGCCGGCTTTTTACGCTGCTTACGGGACATTTGTAAGGGTCTCCGATATCCTAACTCATTCAGCGAAACACAATACACACTACCGCTTCACGCAAGTATTCTGTGAGCCCGTGGTATCCTTTCGGACGAGCCGGCCCAATTAGTGTGTTATCATCTTCTGCTGTCGGTTTGCTCTATTTAGTTAGGATTGTTAAGTTTAGAAGTGTTTATAGACTGTAGACCAATATTTCTACTATGAATCCTGAATTGCCAAGTGAAAATAACTTAGAGATTGCCCTCTGGCCTACTCTCTGCCGTCATATCCTACTAATATTATAAATGCGAGTTTGTATGGATGGATGTTTGTTACTCTGTAACCCAGAAACTACTTAACGGATACCGGGTAGGGTGACGTCAACGGATTCCAGTAGTATAAATATAGTAATAAAAATGTTATTCAAGGCTATACGAAATATATAAAGTTGTATGAATTAAACTATAGTTTGTTAACGTTCCAGGGTGAGGTTGAAGAAGAAAAAGTACCTCTAGATTACTATAATGCCGGTCCATTGACTCTTGCGCATCCAAGTCCGGTATTAGTGGAGCGGGCTGCGGAGCTGCTTGCTAACGCTGAGCGTCCTCTGGTCATTGTCGGCAAAGGTGCGGCGTATGCACACGCCGAGGAATCGATACGGAAGCTGATTGATAACACCAAAATACCATTCCTACCGACGCCTATGGGTGGGTTTATTATTAATTACAGTTAATTAATACTGAAATTACATTTTAAAATAAGGAACAACAAAAAATATATAAATATCAAGGGATTTAACGCCAGTTTTATGGATGGCTGTTGTTTAATCTTTCCATCAAAATTCATTTTGATGAAAATTTTAGTTTATATGTAATTTCGTTAGATTGACTTGTAATTTGTTGTGATTTATTTCATATAATCATTCACTAGTTATTGGGCTATTTCCAATGTTATCAAAACTTTACGATATTTCAATAAAAAATCGGTAATTTTCAAAATTAAATTTATGCACGTCTTAGTAACACTATATTTTAAAGGTAAATTTTGATTACTTATCAAATAAACAATGTTTATAGGCAAGGGCGTAGTACCAGACGAATCACCGTACTGCGTGTCGACTGCGCGTACGCAGGCACTTCTCAAAGCAGATGTTGTCCTGTTATTGGGTGCCAGAATGAACTGGATGCTGCATTTCGGACAAATTCCACGATTCGCTCCCGACGTAAAAGTTATACAGGTATGTGAAACCAACAACAGCAACTTCAAATAAAGACTGGTAACTCAACCGAGGCTCTGCAAGGGCTGAGGATCGTTTCTCCTAGGTGAGCTCTCCTGCTCGTTTTCATTTAAAAAACTTACGTAAATAGCTGTCAAACAGAAAGAAACTAACTTTCCGTATTGCAATGTAAAAGTCTACTATTATTATAGTTGAAAATTTCATATTAAGTTGTAAATATTATTCAATTAAAGGTAGAGATAACACCAGAGGAATTCCATAACAGCATAAAATCAGAGGTGGCGGTGCATTCTGATATAAAACCGTTCGTGGATGGAGTTGTGCAAAGACTCTCTAGCAAGAAGTTCTCATTGCAAACAAGTAACACTTGGTGGCAGTCGCTAAAGGAGAAACAGAAGAAAAACATGGAATTTGTTGAGGTTGGTACATCAGCACGTCAGTTTTATTAAATTATTTTCTAGGATTGAGGAATCACACACTAAATTATATGAGTTCAATTATTAAAATAGGTTGTACGGTTAAATAATGGATAAAATGTGTATTCTGTTTGCTAAGAGACATTAGATTTTTGTTTTTTTTTTTCAAATTTATATATTGTTGTATTAGTTATGCAAACTGTCTTCATTGGACATACTGCAATAAATCTAATTCTTGGAGTGCAGGTATCCCTTGAGGTAAAATTAAAATAAAATTACATCCTATATACTACATACATATACTCCATATAAACCAAAATTAGAAATAATCGCTTTTATTAAGAAAATTCTGCGTAAGGATAATCGTGATACATATGAAATTTGACACTATTAATATCTTTATGAATAAAATATCTATTAAACTATTTTTTTTCATATAAAATGTTTTAAAATTCACAAAATTAAATAAATAAACATTACATTCACTTCTGCTTTCATGACACATACAGTATATTATTTTTTAAATTAAATAAGTTATTTTTACAATTACAGCATTTGTGTAATATAAATTATAAAATATTATTTGTGTGTTAAACGAATAATATTAATTATAGGCTCAAGCTAACGACAAATCTGTGCCATTGAACTACTATGCAGTGTTTAAGGCTGTTCAAGCAAATATACCAAAAGACTCGATAATTGTCAGCGAAGGTGCGAATACAATGGACATTGGCCGAGGTTTATTACTTAATAATCTACCGAGACATAGATTGGACGCCGGAACCTTTGGTACTATGGGGGTGAGATATATTTATAAATATACTGATATTATATAATCCAAAACAAAGACAGCTTCTAAAAATATGTCTTATATTAACAATATTTTCCCCTATTTCCAATTATAGCTATAAAACTTCAAGTATAACAATTTCCACAATGTAGCACTTTCAAGTTTACTTTTTTTTGTTCAAATGTGCTTAATCTTTGTAAAAAAACAAACACAACAGAGGTGCCGATTGTTGCGCGGATGTCCGTGAGCGGCGGTGATCTTTTATCACAGGTGACCCGCTTGATCTGTTGCTCACTATACAATAAAAAATATTAATTAGGTTAATATTTTATAATTAAAGTAGTTTATATTTTTTTAACACTAGACTTTGCGCACTCTGCCCGTGAATTTAAAAATTATTTCACCTTCCAATATGCTCTGTACTAGGAAAACGAGGTATGTGACATATTTTCTAGACTCAATAAGGATAAGAATACTAGATTCTTAGCAGTTTAATTAATGATATGGTTTTTAAACAGGTGGGTCCCGGCTTCGCTGTAGCAGCGGCTTTGTGGTGCCGTGACAAAGCTCCCAACAAACGCGTAATTTGCGTTGAGGGCGATTCCGCCTTTGGGTTTTCAGGTAAATTACTATCCTAGTAATGTTATGAATGCGAAAGTTTGTATGTATGTTTGTTATCCTTTCTGAAAAACTACTGACCGGATTTTAATGAAACTTTGAAGTAATATAGCTCATACATCAGAATAATACATAGGCTATAATTTATAAATGATTTTCTGTAAATTAGTCAAAATATAATAAAAAATGTCACGTAAGTCAGTGGAGTACCTGGCAAAGTGATGTCTACCGAATCCACTATATGTTAATTAAATTAAAATAATATATTTTTATTTCATCAATACGCTATTATATAGACCTTTTTAATTATTACATACATTATTATAATATATATAAACTACATACGATGAAATGATAAATAGTTAGGTTTTTTTGAATATTTGATAATGAATAGGTATTTCTTAAGTACACGGATCGCCACTCACTTTTATTTCAGGAATGGAAATAGAAACCATGGTCCGCTACAAGTTACCTGTGGTAATAGTCATTGTGAATAATAATGGAATCTACAGCGGGTTTGATGAAGAAATGATGAAAGACATACAATCAAGTGGTGATGTTGCACAATGGTAAATAAATTATTTCGTTATATGTACTGTGGGGTATTAAAAATGGTATGATGCCAATTTCTTGTAGTTTATTGTTTTGCATTACAATTTATTTTGAATAACTTAAATTAATTAGTAGAAAGTATTCAATAATGATCCAGAGGCTCTGAGTGCAAAGAATTTTATCTATACTCTATCATTTATTATTTACTTGTCCTTCTAGTACTCCACCAACCGCTCTATCCACTGGAGTCCGATATGAAAAGATGATGGAAATGTTTGGTTCTTCTGGCTATCTTTGCCGTACCACCGAAGAAATTGAGAATGCTATCAAAGAAGCTATTAAAGTGACAGACAAACCTAGCATTATCAATATATTGATAAATCCGCAATCAAACAGAAAACCGCAAGCTTTCAACTGGCTAACTGAGTCCAAACTATGATTTATTTCCATTTTATTTGATAATGTAAGCTCAACAAAATTATCTTTCCTAGTGGTGAGATTTTAGTAAATTTATTTATCTTATTTTAATATATTATTATTTGAGCTTATTGCAACTAATTTAAATTTATTCCAAATAAGTATATTATCCTTTACATATTTTATTTGAAAATACTAATCTTTAATATAGATGTTTCTCCAAAGTAGTCTAAAAGATTAGTCATATTTAATTAGACATATATTCCCAGAGGAAATAATTATTACCAATTAATTGAATGTTGGGAACATTTGAGACTTTTTTATTTGTAAAGAAATATTTGTACTTTTTTATTTTTTTTAATATTCTCTATGGTTACATGGTGCTAAGAAACAAATAAAACATGGTTTAGGTAGGTTTAAAGATAACTTTTATATTGTCTGTCTATTGAGTCTTACATCACATGTTTGTATATGTTGAACTTAAACTTATATAATAAATATATTATTTGTTATAAACTAAATCCCTGTATTTCCTTTACTTCACTGTAAGCAAACAAATCAGCTGTGAGTGTGTGATCAAAAGCAAACGGAACATTTATTGTTTTCTCACACTTTGCTGAGGCAGCCAATCAAGAAGTTTTCTATCACAGTTTGTGCTGAAACAATAAGCATTTTATTGGCAAACTGTTCAATCAGTCTAGATTTTTATATTGAGTATAAATAGGATACATTTATAACTTCAGTCATTCCTGTTGATCAGTTGTATGTTACACAAACTATTATTTAAATAACAGTTTTATGGATAAAAAGTGTTTAGTCAATGTTATATTTTTTTTTTAAATTAATTGCATGCTTTAAAAAGTGTATATTATTTATATTACATTTTTCAGTAATTAAAAGAACTAATAAGTCTAGATCAGCTAGAAAAGGATATAAGTATAGAAAGCTACCTTAATTACCTAATTTGCAATTATTTGTTGTAGTAAGGGTATAAGCATCTTGATCGTAGTCATTGGTTAGGGTTAGGTCAGCTCCACGAATAAGGAGCTCATTGCAGGTGTAGGGGAAATCTGCAGCTGCTGCATACATCAGTGCTGTACTACCAGACTAAAAAATTATTTCATCAATAAAATCAGCTCATCAAAGCAATTTGATAATATCTCAAGCCACATAGGCAAAATAACAAAATATTCTTTTTTCTAGTTCTATAAGGATGAAGTTATAGAAGGTATATATTTTTTTTAATTAAATTGAGAAAAGTTTTGATTCTAAGACTAATATTCAGCTTATAAACTGAAAGAAGAAGGAAGCTATTTAAATAACTTTGGAGCTCCTCGCTCATAATTAGTTAAATTATAAGCCCAAGTTTTGTAGGCTTGTTGTTTATTATAAAATATACACACATCATCTTGTATATCAGCGTCAGCTCCTTCACTCAATAGGAATTTCACAACCTCGTGATGTCCACCAGCTGCAGCCAAATGTAATGCTGTTTCACCCTCTGGGCCCCGCATGTTTACATTAGCACCGCACCTACCAATACAACAAAGTATATTTACATACAGTAAAAGAAATGATGTCAAAGGTAGAATCTTTGATATGAGTAATCTTTCATTATAATGAATGTTTTCAATGAATACAAATTCCATAACTCCTTTGTTTTTTATTCATTATAAACTACAATCATCACATTATTGTTTTTGAAATATTTTTACACAAACAATAAAACTGACTGTTTTTTCCTCAGATTGAAACAAAAGATGTTTTTTTTGCAATATCATCACAAAAGTATATTTTAAATTTAGGTCCATATTCAAAACAATAGTAAAGCAACAAAGAACAAAGGATTAGTTACCAAACAAGGTCCTGACAACTGTTTAATTGTCCATAGCTAGCAGCCCAGTGGAGGGCAGTGAGGCCATGCTCATCCGTGATATCAACATATTGCTCCAGCTTCACGTCCTCGCGGGATATCTCACCGCGGCCAGCCTTCGCGTGAAAGCTACAATCGGGCTGAGGCAGCTCCGGAACTCGCGCCTGCGTATTACCTACAAGAACGACCTTGAACACTATAAATCTCATTCAAATCCTTCGAAATTAGATAATCGATAGTAATGACTAATATGGCAGAATAAGATGAATATAAGGTCACCTCTTTGTAAGTTGGTGAGCGCGGTACATTGCACTGATTTGTATGGAGTAAATGCACTCTTTCTAACTCCATCTAAATTAGGAGCCCATCTTTGATAGCCACCACTGCCACCTTTACTACTATCTTCGCTACCAGAATCAATTTCAAATTTTATAGTTTCCAGGTTCTCTTGTTTGATATCAAAATTTTTTTCTTCGTTTTTAACACAAACACCTTCTTCCATTGTTGTTTTTTTAATCAATTATTACGTTAACTCCACGAAAATCTCACGATTATCTATTACAATATAACAATTGGAAATAATATATAATTTTTAAATGACGGACTCGAAACCCAAAACAAACAATGTCGTTTTGACTTTTTACTTTTCAGTACCTACGAAATATTTTCACTTTTCTGCACAGAGCCACAGATTACACAGCAGCGTGGAGTAAAACTTCTTATACAAGTCTAGACAGCAATGCCACAAGTATTTCTCGACATCCACTAACGAATAACAATGGAATACTGCATATAAGTGACACTTTTTGTCATTTTTTCGTACGACACGAATGATGTCATTTGAGCATAAAAACAAAAATATCTAGAATGCTTACGATCAATGAATTATTTTATTACGAATAATATTATAAATTATAATACTATTCAAAGTCGAGTAGTTAGTTAAAATTAGAACTTAAAAGTCCCTCATTTTCTTGACATTGGCAATATCCATTTCTACATTATTCTTCATATATCCTTCATTATAACTACAAATGTAATAATGCTTATATATAATTACTCAAAGCTCAGTTAGTTTTATTGAAGATTATATTTGGCCGAAAAGTAATCGAGATATTTAACACAAAACATCATAATAATATATGATATAATGAAATATCAAAACTTTATTTTGTTATAGATAACAACGCTAACAAAAGGGATTATAAACCCGATAATTTTTACAAGAGAAGCTTATTTTTTTGTTTCTGTAACTAACAGTTTCAATTCTTCAAGTGTCTCTTAACAGTGATAGCCATTAATTTATAGACATTACACTGACAATAAACATTATTTGGCAGTTTACACAATTATTTAAATTTGAAAGCTTCTGTAACGAATTAAAAACGATTAAGAACTGTGAGCATTAATTGTATGAACAGAAAAATTTAATATATATTCTTCACTAATTCAAAATGACTTTACAACAGTTGCAGACTGAAATACAAAATGAACTCATAACATTTAACCAATTAACCAAGCTGATGTAAGTTTTATGTAAAAATCCTGTGATTAAGACATTTGCAGTAAGTTATTTTAACTTGGTTAATTTATATATTTTTTTTACTATGCAGAATGTCAGAGTTACAAGCAATCAAAATGTTAACGAGTCCTGGGGGAGAATTGGAGGCCAATGTAAAACAGGTATTTATCTAACATATGTTAGCTTTAATTTATAAAAATCTTTTTCTGATATTTGTAATGGTAAAATATTTCATATAACATAAATAATTCCTTCGAGATAGTGTGATTCAACTTGCTTTTATATTACCAGCAATAAGATGTATCTAATATATTTATTGTTTTGACTCAGTCCATGTGAATAATTGAGATTTATTGTGAATATATCTTGTTTCCATTATATTGACTTGTTAATTTTCTTAATTATGTTAATCCAATCAACTATTCATGTTTTGCAGCACTATTTGTTCTAAATAGTTAATTACACAATTACATTTTGTTGCAGAATGTTTCTCTAATGGAAGAGTTAGCTGCTATAAAGAGAATTGATTTGAGTAGTATCCCCAATAATTTTTTGACACAAGAAAATGGAGATATAGGACATAATACTTAACATGAACAATAGCTTTGTATTTTTATTAAATATTCTTAACAAACTTCATGGCACAACATAAAATTAAGAATCAAACCAATATTTGATATATACAAATTTATTTATTGGTATTTTTATACTTTGCTCATAATTTGTACATATTGTTCTAGTAAGTTTAAAAGTATCTAAAATCTAGCCCTAGTTTTCAATTCAGTGATACAATAAGACAAAATTCAACATTCAGACTGACAGTACTGTTGTCATTGCAGTTGGTGTTGATGTCTTTGTTTCTATAATCTATATTTTCCTCAAAATTATCACTATATCATATATATTATATGGAAGTCATATGTGTGCAATTTGTGATACAAATTTATTGAAATAACAAATAAAACAAGTAAATGTCATGGATCCAGTTCTTATTTTTTTTTAAAAAAACATTGTGTCCCAAAATAAGCCACTGCTTTGCATAATAGTCATGCTATCTAAGTTTGACTGTCTCAAAAAATATGTGTCCATAAATTAAAAAGCATATTCTTTTTAACTTGCAACATAGACGAGTTGAGATATACTTTATTGAAATTGACATGTCAAGGGTTGATTTATTGTCTAAAAAGATGAAAAAATGCATTTTGCTTTCATTAAATTCAAAAAGATATAATGGTTGATCATCCCAGTCAAGATAAATTTGATTTTGTAGTGGATCACTCCAAAATTATAAATATTTTTTTATTTAGAACCACGTTATGTTAATTTATTATAAACGCAACGCCAACATAAACAATGTTTATATTTAATATTTCACTTCATAATATTAGTATCCTTTATAAAAACTACTAACATATAATTTTTTCGCACTATGAGATATACAATCTTTTAGTCAAAATCTTAACAAATAAAGTTCATGATTTTCAAAATAGAATGTCACTTTTCTTAAACAACTGTAATAAGCTATAAACATATACATTAATTACTTAATACATTTGTTTTATATTGTTATTTTAAGATATCTTATCTTAAAAATATAGCCATGGTAACAGCTTACAGACTAGATTTAACAACCTTAACTAGATCTAATCAATGTTGAAAAACGGCGGATTTTTCTTTGAACCTCTGTTTTCTTAGTGCTTTCTCTTCTGCTTCGCGGCGTTTTTCTTCTTGCTCTTGTATTATCTCGTCGTGGAACTTATTGGTCTTTGCCAACTCTTCGATTTTTGCTTCGAAGAAATTTTTCGCACCGTTAACTCCTACTTGATCGACGTTTATTTCGGTGAGTCTCGCAAATGCATCCAATCCAGAATCCGTTTCCAGCTCTCCTGCCCGAGCTTTCCTGTATACAAAATTAGAGAATCAGCATTTGGCTTTGATACACACAGACTTAACAACTAGGTACAATAAAATATACAATAGTAAATGGAATAAAGAAAATAAGCATTCATTTGAAAGAAATCGTAACACTCACACCAGAAATAAAAGCAAACTCAAAATGCTTAGCCTGTACTAAGGCCTAAGCAAAGTTAGTCGTTCTTTCTTGGGCCAATGTATAGACTTCTACAATAGGATCCCAGAAAGCGCTCAAAATGTTTCAGTAACTAAATAATTTTAAAAAAATTGTTAAAGCAAGAAACACTAGTATAGCAGAGGGTATTATAGAATAAGAGACTATTGATGATTCTGCGACGTGTAAATAAGGCGTTCGCTCCAGTCATTTTCAGGAAATCTGTTGAAAAAAAA
>JAAAKR030000008.1:602367-612993 GCA_010014985.3 Delias pasithoe
TTGCATTTATAATTAGCTTACCGTAAGAATTTTTAATTTAATTTCTAATAACACGTTACCGAGTTGTAAATTACAGAGCAATTAATTTAACTTTTTTATTATATCCATCCGTGAAAGTACTACAAATTGTGGCCACTACGAACTGTTAGGTGTAGGTTAAACCTTGAAAGGTGTACCTTGAAGGTAATCCAACTTCACACTAATGGGAACACGCTGGGAGAATGGAAGTGACAATTGATGTTTCAATATTTCGAGCGCCGATGTCAATCTCTTACAAAAATACTAGTTAACAAGTTCCTACCAAGTATTTATGGTACCGTACCGTATATATACGGTAAGTATTCATAGTACCGAATTATTAAATTAAAAATTACATAGGTTAATCTCTATTTATAGGAATGTAAATGTGAAAAATACTAACTCTTAGTAGCAAACGAAAATAACTTCTGTTTTTTGTAATAAAACCGAGACGAAGACTAAATAAAATGCAAAATCAACAAAGCTTTAATTATATAACATAATGATCCTTGATTTCTCAGAACAAATACAATGAGAGGAAATTTTTAGTTCGATATCACACGTATAAGTTGATAATTGTTGTTTCTTGCAGTTTCAACACGTTCTAATTGATATCTTGGAAATAATAGGCGGCTAAGAAGTTACAAATGATATTAGCTTTTTTGATGGTTTTTTGTATAGTGGAGGATTTTTTTCTTACTTTGGTTATAATATGATGACTAGAACTGTAGGTATAAAGATTTTTTAGGTCTTACTATACATTATTTCATGTGTATACCTACCTACATTATGTATATTATATATATAGTTAGCTAAAATTGAAGGTCGTAAAATGACTTTGATAACTTGTTTGAATAATGTCAATGTTATCTTGATGTTTGCAGAATAGAGATCATTTACTAAAACGTACATAGTTACATAACTCATATAGATAGTCGAAGTAATAGAAGAATAACTAAAGTATTATAATATAAATACAATTATTTTAATCAGCTGAAATATCAGATTAACGTAATAACCTAGTATCATTACAAATCGGAGTAAAACAAGTTAACTTTGCCATTAAATTAATTTTTTTAATATGAAATGTAAATCTGAATGTATACATTAAAATCACATAATTAAAAGAATGCACAATATTATATCCGCAGTAGAAGTTAGAAAAAGTCGTTACGTAATGTCATAATCCACACTTACGTCAGACGAAGATGATTCGAAAGTACGGGTAAAAGCGGTTAGCAATCAAATTGTGATCATTAATGATGCAAATCAGACCTTGGTCAAGGCTGCTTCACTTTCACTAGGGCCACAATTTCTGTACCTTAGAATGCACTTGAATTACAAATCTCTCTTATGATATGTATGTTATTGAACATAATACTTAATAATAAATGTCTGCGACTCGATTCTTGTATCCCGCTATATCGATTTTGTTTTCGAGGTATAAAACATATATTTTTTTCTATAGAGATGTTACATCTACTAAATTTAGTCATAGTTTATTGTACCTAGTATTAAATAAAGTAATAAAACAATATATCGTTACCGCCTACTAGGATATCATTACTTGTCATTAAATAAACTTAAACCGTTAAACTTATGAGAAAAGTATACATAATAGGTCATAGTACAAAGTAGTAAATATAATAGTGATCGAGGCGTTAATATCTTCAGTTCCTAATAATAATTTACAAAAGATTTCATATACAGCATAAAAATAGAACCCGGCTGACTGTTCTTAAATCAGAACGTGTTCATGAACTTCATCAATTCCAAATCCTCATAAGTAGCTATGTGGTTCTATGTGAAATGTTTGACATTGTGTATCTAAATTATCTTTTAATTAATAAATAAATATAATCATACATCAACAAACTACGTCGGGAACGAATTGACGAAAATGATAAATATAATCTACATAAGTATAAGATATTAATAAAGTTCAAACATCTGGATTTTGTAATATTCAATGTACTTGTTGGTTCATTGTCGTTAGTCATTTAGCTTCTTTACTATTGTTCTCACAACAATTACATGTTAATAATAAAGAAATAATTGAGATAAAATAAACACAAGCCAGGCGTCTACTATTATTCAATAGGTACTGTAATAACTTATTAAGTATACTCTATACTTCACATCTAAGCTATTCATATAACATATTAGTCAATATTTCTATATTATTTTGTCGTTTTATGAAGTCTCACAGTTTAATTTGGTTCTATATCGATTAGTATAATCTAAAATACCTTAAACTATATATAAAACACAAAATTTTGGAAATTTTTTCAAGAATATACAACTAAGACTAGTCTATTTTCTATGATTTAGTACTAAAGATAACACGAAAACGAAAATTATCACCATCTTACGTTGCTTAATAAGTGATCTTAATGTTTGATCTAATGGAGACAAATGTGAAGCATTTTATTGAATGAAAGATATTCAATCATAGAGTTGATTGAACAAAGGGATAGAGAATGCGGGCACCCCACCTTTTGTAATAGGACAATGCAGACCCTTTTATTGCTTGACAGTACCGTTTAGGACCAGCTGCTTGGATTTATTGTTTGCTTTATAACTGAAGTCGATTCTTCACAATAATTTTTAAGCTATTCTATATATAAACTATCTAATAATTTCCTTACTTACGAAAAATGTACTTCTATCATTATATAAAAAAAAAATTCTAAAAAACTGTATGGAAATAAACTCCGATTCGCTTAAGTCGCGATTTTATTTGCATTGTCATAAGCATTTCATAACATTTTTAATTATATAATTATATTTATATAATATTCATAAGGTTTATTAAATGAATAAATCCTAAGAAATTACTCTAACCTCGAGTAAACAGACAAAGATTTCTTTGTAATTATTATAAATGAGTGTTGAAACAGTATGAGACCGTAATACGGCTTCTTAAAATATTATATCGTAGACTGAGATAAATGAAAGAAAACAGTGAATTATCTGACTAATGTACTATATTTACGTAATGTTTTCTAGATATTTTATGAGCCGTGATCTTAAATGCTTTTTACTATGAATGTTTTGTATCTTAGAGCCTTCTTAGGTTAAAGAAGTGGTCGTATTTATTACGAAATTGGATTTTGAAATCACCATAATTTACGTCAGATTTAGATTTCATAAGTCACTGTACTCAACTAAATATTAAGGTCAGAGTGGGTGAGATTGTTCACTGAGTGAGCGTAACTGAACTGAAGATTACCTTTGAAATGTGAAATTTCATCATAACTAAGAAATTCCTTGAAAATTTCTACTGCCTAGACTTACTTTTCCACAGAAGCCCTCCGCTAATGGTGATTTAAAAGCCTGCAAGTTAACAGTTGTCATATTCTCCTAGACAAACAAGATTTTTTTCGAAAAGATCGCCGGCGGAGCACATAATTTTAAGACATGGGAAATACTTACGGTTTTTATGGAGTGAAATATTTTATTAATAACAGCGTGCTTACGATGTCGAAATATCAACTAAATAGAACATTCAGGAAATAATCTGTTCTAATAATTAAAATTAAGTATTTATCGCTGACTTTTTGACCTGTCTTTGCCATTCGGCACAACTGCGCGATTGTTTATTTGTTTCAAATGAACGTAGTTTAAATATTATGTTTATAAATAAATACTTATAGTAACGTTCGCTATTATTTTATAGCAAAGTTTTACATAATTCACAGTATCTTCTGGTAAACAACTTTTTATTATGAGTTTTAAACTTACAATTTAATTTTTGTTTAATGCCCCTTCGCGCTAGACTGATTTGATTATACTTTTACTCTAAACTAGCTGGCGTAATCATGAATATTATAAATAAATAACATTCACTAATGCTGTTAGTTCAAAACACGAATTAATAAATAAATATATATATATTTCGATCGCTCATTATACGTATGAATATTTGAAAGACGACAAAATTCATAGTCGACGACCATAAAAAGGACAAACACAGAACGACCTTAGCTAGCTGAACAAAGACATGTCCTACGAGTATATGATTAATAAGACCTCATTTAACTTGTTTAGAACATCAAAGGCACATTTTAAGGACGCAGTTTAAATTTAAATAAAGAACACCTTAAGAGTTATAAACATTATGTGTGGTTAACAATCATTACTGAGATGTTAATAATATAAAACAATATTTCCTTATTAAAAGAGCGAATATCAGTATCAATTTAACTTTTAACTGTATTTTAGATTATATATTTAGCTCCATAATCCCTCAGGACCCATTTTCGTTTATTATACTTTGATGTTACAATGATTTTATGTAAATTTGTTTAAATAGTTTAGTTTTGTTTAAAAAAATATTGAGCTTTTTTCGTCGTTGTTAATTCGGAGTCAATTTCTATTTAAAAACAACACTATTTATAGGACATGGGACAAATTTACAAAACATAAGACGCTATCTAATGTGTAGAAGATGAACTGAAGCTGTCATTCAGTTAAAACAGATGGCGCTCTTATGCGGATTTAATATTATCCAAATGTAATTGCTACGCGGCGGTAGATGACGCTATATTCAGAATACAACGACTTACCTTCCATAACGTAAACAATACTGCCAACATCTCCTTCCTTGATAATAACACTGCCGGCCGCATATTCAACAGGATACATGCAGTCAACAATCTCTCGTATCTGCGTCATTTCCAAATTCTTCATGAAGTCATTGTCCAAGATAGCGGTCTTAATCAACTCGCGTGATCTGAAAATATATAATTTTAACATAAGAAACAAGAACAATAAATATTTGAACTAATTAACAATTTTAGCATTTTATGTACACAGTTATTCTTTAAGTAATGTGAAAAACTTCTTCATAGTAAATATTTATTATCAATAATGTATATTATTTGATAAATGTTTGTAAACACACCGTTTTTCGCATTGGTATATTCTTGATTATATAAATGAGAATATTGAACAAATTCAAGAGTATCATATCGTCACGTTTGAAGGACTACTGTAAAATGTAAACCTATTCATAAACATAATTCAGATAAATATTATGAATATTAGATCGTTATTATCAAGGTTGCTCTCGTTAACAGAGATTAATGACAATAACCTTTCAATAACAACAAATTAAAGAAATTAATTGCACGGACCGAGGTGGACCTAGTCATTACTAATCATTATTATTATAATTTTCAATCGAATTACATGTTATTTTGTAAGTAATGTCCCATAAATGTTATTAAAGTTATAGATCGGTTGTAATTTGTAATCGTCAGTATTTACACACTACTTTAATAACATTTATATAAACTATTTTAAAAAGTCTTATATAATACTCAACTAAAACGTTCTATGGGCATCACATATGTGGCAAACAATTTTCTGTGTTAATTTTTAACGGTTTGTTTAATTAATTTAACAATTAGAAGATAAGCTTTCTACTCCATTTAAAGCACTTTAACAGTTTTTTTCACAAGCTCTCTGATACTATCTTGAGATCAAATATAATTTCGTCAAAAGCCCAGAATAGGTTTGACTTGCTTTTGTATATGGAATATGTAGTTCAGGTGCTGGTTTATCCATCAGGAAAAATACGTTGGTAAAAATTCCGCCCCAACATTTGTTAGTCATCAATTGATCGACATTACATTCGTATAAGTCATGAATTGTGTCAGCCAAAGGCGAGGACATGTAATAAAGTTCGAACGTAATTATACCAAATGGGCGACGAAGGCACTCCGGCTAACACAAGTCGGCCTCGCTTCGACAGAGCCATAGCGGAGAAAGAAATTCACGATTGATGGATAACGATACAAATGTTACGCAGCACGTATTTATTATTAAAGATTTATTGCTATCGTGCAATCGCTTTGAATGAAATATGGGCGTCATTTGTAGCAAAAATGACTTAGGTTACCTCCGTGGCTAACCAATTATATTGGAAGGCCAATGTATTTAGATGTTTCCATAACTTACTTTGGACTCTTGCATATTTTGACTAATTTCATTTCGCAATCCTGAGTAAACGCGGATATTGGTTCCGCAGATATTGCAGTCCTTTTTAACCTGGGTTCACCTAGTGGTAAAATTCTAGTGTTTTCAACACCCGGTGATCGGATCACTAAACATTCGTCTTCAACCTCGACGCCGTTCCTTTGCATGTCAATCATTTGCCTCGTCAACGGTTTGACAACTTGACGAAATTTATCTATCTCGTTGGTCAAATATCGTATGGTTGCGTCTCGATCTTCAATCTCATTTTCCAACATCGCTATTATCTTATCCCTCCTTCTTATTTCCTCCGTTCTTTCCATAACTAGCCTCTTCATATCCATGTATTTCTTTTCCAATTTATAATAATGGTCTACTTTACACTGAGTCGTGTGTGTGTGCGACATTTTGATTCACATTTAGCTAAACTGCAATTAACAAGGCACTTAATTTTAATTTTACATCACGTTTAATGAAATTGCCGTATAAAACTAAACTGTTTGTAATGTACCTTTGCTATCAGTTATATCATTGATACAGATAAGTTGATGTAGGTTTTTAGCTATAGAATACATCGATAGTTTAAGTTCAACTAATAAAGTATTACAATTTTAAAGACCAATAATTTGAGATGCTACGTACTGATTATTGTTACTGACATGATATATTATGTAAGACGATTTGGAGAATTGTTTCACAACTTACCCATACTCAATACCAACAACTCATTGTAAGTCAGACAACTTTTTATAGAACCCACACTACGTCATTAAGGCTGTCACTTTTAATTACTTGTGTCTATTAAAACGAAACCGCAAGTAATCAGCAATCTAATGAATAACACTTTTATCGTTACTAGTTATTCAAATTAATCTGAATATATCAGTGTAAGTTTAATATCAATATTGTACTTTTTAAATGTTATTTTTATCAATAATAATATATATTATACACGTCTCTAGGTAATAAAAATTTAATGAAGCTGTGTACATTTTGTCGCAAAAACATTTAAAAGCTTAATTAAGAATGGAAAGATTCAGTTGAAAATAAAATTTATTAATTAATCGAGAGGCCATAGATTAATTGCACACGAATTATTGCTCTTTTGATCGAAGTCATTTTATAATAAGGTCAGCAAGATCTTTTTGATTAATTTAGTGCGGACTTGATTCCAATTTTTGCACATTCGATTAATATTCTACTCGAGGATAAAACATCAAACTAAAAGGAAGCATTCTTGTTTAAAAAATATATTAACAGGTAAGTGGCAATATCTTATCGTATGACACAAATGTCAATCTTGAAAAGAACCAGGTGTCATTCATAGATAGAATTCACCAGCGTCCTAGACCTGATTAGTGTTAAGTTGGAAAAGAGCCCAGAAACACGAAACTTCTATTTTAAATTTGTAAGTTTCCCTAACGATTATTAGAAGTAAATTTTGTTCGAGTGTTAAATAATTTTTCAGATTACTTCCATCAATTTATCATATTTCGTGTTCGGGTCACTTTTATCATACCGTAATTACCGATAAAGCGTTGACTTATCAAATTTGAATTGTAGATAAAATTAGAACGGCAGATAAAAATCTTTGCTCCCGAATGACGTCATGTGTTAAGCCCGCTCGCCCAAAGTTGACATATTAATGCCATTTATGGTGTTTGACGTTATCGTGACAACAAAACACAAAAACCATTAAGGATATAGCCGATTGCGTAACAAAATTAAAATCGCGCGCATAATAAGTGCTAATCTGAAAATCAATATATTTTAAAACTATTCATTTAAATTAGGCTTCAACGGGTTAATAATGAATAGAATACAAACGTAACTGTGACATAGAATTGACGAAAATCATTCCATATATCACGAGCGATCTATCCCCAAACCAAACGTGGCGTTTGCTTAAAGGCAACGAAGAACGAATTGCAACATTATCCAAACTTTCTGTTTTTAAGAGCATTTAAAATTAGAACTGGATGCATCGTTTGTAATATCTGTGTACGATATACTTTGAAGTTGTTAGCGCGCTCTTTTTTTACATATTGTCAAATATTTTTAATGAGCCAGCTTTTTTACAATTGCCCTTGACACTAATCAACGGGAAAAAGTTTCAATGTTAGAAGAAACGAGATCAAAATTACGAGTTTTAAAAGCTTTTGCGTCCTTATGTCTACATGAAGTTAATTTTAAATTACATTATTTGAATTTCCTTATCTAAGCTGCCTTGCTGTTGAATTAGAACCGCTCAAAGATCTAGGTTTGATTCTGAGAAAGACAGTGATTCGCAATATACATATAGAGGCATATAGATACGACTTATATAATCAATGCATATTTTTTAACATATATATTATTATATTTTTTACAATTTATTAACTCATAAATCGAATAATTATTTTTTAATCTGATATAAATAGTCTAGACTTCTGTGACTCACATTAAATTTTTTAACTCATTATAAATTTAAGATAACGAGTATTAACCAAAATAATTGTCTGCCATCTTTCTGACTTTGTCTCTTTATAGTTTTTCATCATGAGATTGAATACAATATAAAACACATTAAAGTGATAAAAACATACGTTAATATTATTTAATCTTTTAGAAATAAAGCCGTTAAAAGATTATTCGGTACTGAATACAATTTTGACAAGAAGATGACTCGCCTGCTCTCTGTTTTATGAAAACTCTCGTAAAATTATCCGTAATAGATTGACAAAGTGCTCTCAGTCCGTTTAAGATGTACAATGACACAATAGATGAATTATTTACAACTCATAATTTCTCTGTTTAGTTTATAAATAGACTTTAGAAAAACTTGACCTTATCCGGAAATAAATCCTCGAAGGCTTCGTTGTATCGGAAGTCGGCGATGCGTTACTTTAACAGATCACGTAGCATTTATACTTAGGCACTTGTAGTGCATAAAAATGGCTCATTTACGAGTAGATCAACTGTCTCAGGAATTCAACCATGGAGCATATATAATTTAACATATAAAATTTGTATTTATTTATTTTAAACTATAGCCCACCACAATATAGATATTATTTCATAAAAGTTTGAATGTTACTTATATATTATGCAATATGAGTCATATGTTTTTATAGTTATTAACTTTTTTGCTACAGTTGGTACCTTCTGATTGTTAAATTTAATTTAACTAGGCAGTCACACAGTTCTGAGACCATAATCTTTAGACATTCTTATTAATACATGGGATTGTGAAACAAAAGTAAATTTTGAAAATAACTCGAATTTTTAATCATTAGTTTGATTCGTTTAGTCAAAAAGCAGATTGATCCGGCGAGGAATTACGTGCGGATTTAACCAACGAATGAATTTAAAGTTTCTAGTTAAAACAGAAATTTGATGAGATACATCAGTTTGTGGAACGCACAAGAATTGGACTCAGATTATATAAACAATCACTTAGATTCATTAGAGTTATTGGTATTATTACTTATGTAATATTTTAAACTGGCGTTACTGTCAAACAACACAGTAAATCTTTTTACACTTTACAAAAATATTCTTATCACTCTCAAAGTAAGTAACGACATAACAAAAAATGCACAAGTAAAATATATATTTCCTGAAACATACACTCTACTAAAAACCACCTCAACTTTTTTTTTTACATTTAGAGCTCAACCAAATATCAAAGGTACATGAAACAGATGCACATAAATATTTATTTTTTCCCTAAAAGACTCACACTCTCTGTCAATAATTTCTAACTTTAATTTTTTTTTTTCGCGTATTTTTTGCGCGCTTATAACGTATGACTCGGTTGCACGACGCGATTTAACTACTTTGCTAGCACGCTACGCGACCAAATCAGCTAGAAGTTGATTGTTTAGATGGACCATTTTAAAATTCTGACTCACTTGCTATTATGAATTATATATGGCTAGAAAGGCATCATTGCATTATTAGCAAACCGGGTAGAATAGTTTATATACCTACATAAAATAATCATAATAATGTACTTTTACTAACCTTACCGTTAACAAATCATAAAACCAGAGGTTCTGGCTAGGAATTAAATGCAACAATGTCTTATATCCACTAAAGTTAACGAATTCATAACTACATCTTTGAGGAGTTGTTAGACCTCTAAACATTAAACAGTTTTCAAAGATTTTTCAAAAACCAATGGTTAGCAAATATACGTAGGTAATGGCAATTTTAATTATTTAGAGGGTCCACCTTCTTTCATTAATTATTGGATTGAATTAGTACATTAAATCACGTAAATTGGTACTTCATTAATAAATTCCTATGTGGAAAAAGTACGAGAAATAACCAATATATATTTAATGCTAGAAAAATATTCAACGTTACGTATCTAAAGATTATGAGGCTCAACAAGCTTAAAAACTCTTTAAATCATATCTTAATTCCATGGAGATTTGACGCTAGTCGAATCATGAATCGTGATGAAAATATTCATTAAGCATTTAATTATCCGAAAAGTAATGGGGATAACTGCTAAAGATTAATGTGGTACAAATAAACATATATATCAATTCTTTTATATATAAAAACGGAAAAAATCGAGGAGGACGCTCACGACATTTCCCTTGCTGCGCCATGCGGTTCATTGACGGCCTTTAAGGGATA
>JAAAKR030000008.1:743936-756567 GCA_010014985.3 Delias pasithoe
TGATAATAATGTGCTTATCACTCTGAATGACGACACATTAATTTTTTATCTTGTAATATTTAATTTCTAATTTACTTTTATTTTGATTTGCATTAATTTGTTGTATTCAATTTTCACCTTTATATGTATATTAAATTATTTAATCCTTATTTTACCACTAAAACATATCTATTTGCTAAATGCACATATTATTCATAATCTTTTCTTTACATAAAATAATATATAGTTTATACATATATGAGTAGGTAAGTACACAGTTCTAGAAGATAAATGTCTAGTTGGCGAAGCCTCATAGCTTTGTTTATTTGCTGCTTTTTATTTTATTTAAACGCATATCTCTTTTATATATTCAAAATGCCGTATATAAAACAGGATTTATACTCGTACATAATACATGGCCGAGTTTAGGAAAAAAATTAGTGATTACACTATTTAAATACGGTTAGGTCAGTGAACGGGTAGATCAGCAAAGATCTTGTTCGTAGACATCGCCTGGAGCTAATGCGTCAGATATACAACATGAACGAGACCGCTTGCTCTGAGGACGATGAGCCAACACCGACAATTCGACCGCCGTCACCCGTGACAGCGGCGAAACAGGACGATCTCTTGCAGTGCATTTCTGCGTGCGCTCAACAGACGAGACTATCGCTAGCCAACCTGTTGCCGTCGAGGTTTGTCTTGCCTCAAGGGAGAAACAATACAGCGATGCATTGGCATTTTGGACCTAGAGTGTGTGTGTCGGCACGTGTGACGCATCGTGAGCTGGATGGGTTGTCAATGTAAGATTGAGAATAGGCAAAGTGGGGCGACTGTTTTGTTTCTACCTAACGGAAGTGCTTAATGTTATATACACGGTAATGCAAATCGCACAACGTGCTCGAGGCTTTGTTGACGCTATGTGCTCTATTGATTTCATCGGGTCTTGTATCTTGTTCATATAATTGACACGTAAGGACATGGACTCAATATAAAGGCGCATAGACAGTGAGGAATAAAAATAAATAAGATAAAAATTAAGAGCTTTCGGTATTCTTGAGAATGTAAAATGTATGTCAGTATTCAAAAGTTGCATACTTTTGTATTTATTTGAGTTCGCATGCGCTATAGATCAGCTAGACTAAGTGTTTACCTACTTATGCATGGAAACTGTGTACTGTATTACTTATAATGTAAAATTTTTCTTGAATAAGTGTTGTTTGATAATTCTGATAGTTTTCTTTAACATTTGCGGTTTTTATTTAAGGTAGAGTTAGATTTAAATTTATTTTCACAGACAACGTCTGGAGCTCATGCGTGAGATGTATCACAACGAAGCTGAGCTGTCACCAACTTCGCCCGACCACAACATTGAATCTGTTACGGGTGGGGACCCATTCTACGACAGATTCCCCTGGTTCCGTTTGGTTGGACGGTAAGATCTTAACAATCTTGCTTGTTTAATAAACACGATTGAACAAATTTAGAACCTTAAAGTGGGCCTCATTGTTACGATTTGAAACCATATATAATGTTGATTACTGTTAACTAAGAGACATGTCAGAACAAAAATGAAAACTGCTTATATTTAGTTTAATATATTTGACTCATGCTGTATGTAGAGAAATGTAATTATTTTACAGGAGCTTTGTATACTTATCGAACCTCCTGTACCCGGTTCCGCTCATTCACAAAGTGGCGATCGTGAACGAGAAAGGAGACGTTAAAGGCTACTTACGAGTGGCCGTGCAGGCGGTCGTCGATGCCGAAAAGAGTTAGTCATCTTTAGCTTGCCTAAACAATCACCAGTTTCGTTGTGTAAACTATAATTAACGATGTTCATATGAGAATACAATCACACCTTTGGCTAGTTATTATCGCTAATTTAATGTTCTATTTAGCTATTTGATTTACTTTGCTAATGTTTTACTAGATAACGCAGATTTCGTAGCGGGCGTGAAGCAGTCCGCTAAGATATCATTCGATGACGACATCGTGCCAACACGGTCGCGGTTGAAAACTCTATCTAACATCGAGAAGAACAACGCTATAAACTTGGAAGACAGGCCCGAGCAGGACTCTAATATCAAGATTGAAGGTAATATTGTATTTGACGGTTTCACTTCATAGAAATGCTAGAGAACGTTGTTAATTTGCATGATATTTAACTGATATTTTTAGAACTTGCAGCGGCTGAATGTGATGCTGATAGTGGACGTGGGGACAGTTCTCTCGCATCAGAGCTGAAGGATGACGAGCTTCCGGAGCATTTAACACTCGGCAAGGAGTTCACCTTCAGAGTTACTGTACTGCAGGCACATAGCGTATCCACAGATTATGCTGACGTCTTCTGCCAGTTCAAGTGTGTATTATTTATTCGTGTTATTCCAAATGGAAAAAGAATTAGATTAAATTTACATTTTGATTTTCATGTTTTATTCAACGTTTTGTGCCAACATTTCGCTTGACTTAAAAGGCGTAAAGCTAGGTGAGCTTGTTGTATTCAAAGCAGTGCTCATTTACTTTCTAACTCTGGGTTGGTTTTATTAGGAGAAATGTATCGTAACTATTTCTTTTATGAACAGCTGATTTTTCTTGCATTTAAATATAAATTACACTCTACCTGCAAGTTGTTTTAGCCCGAGCAAGATGTTTGTTTGTTTTGTTGATTTGACAACTATGGACTAATCGACAAAATATTTTCTTAAAGTTTCCTGCATCGCAATGAAGATGCCTTTTCAACGGAACCTGTGAAGAATGCTGGAAAGAACACACCACTTGGTTTCTACCACGTACAAAATGTGAGTAATAATTTTCAAATTTATTTATTCATCAAATAAATTAAAAAACTTTAGTAAAATAAATATATATTTTATCTCTCTTTTTCAGATAACCGTGCCGATAACAAAATCATTCGTCGAATACATCAAAACACAGCCGATTGTTTTTGAAGTTTTTGGACATTATCAACAACATCCTCTACATAAGGTATTTTCTGTTTAAAAAATTCACCATAACAGCTATTCATTGTATATTATTGACTAATTTCTTTGAAGTGTAAAAAAAACTAATTTTACTTAAAATATTCTATTTACAAGCAATTGCCTTTAAAAGTCCATTTGTAAAAAACCTGATTGTATAGAATTTCAATTTTCATTAATAACATTGGTATTGAATAGGACGCGAAACAAGACGGTCCGGTGGCGGGTCGTACGCCCCCCCGGAGAATGTTGCCTCCGTCCATACCCATTTCTGCCCCCGTGAGGAGCCCCAAGTGGGGCGCAGCGAGCGTGGCGCCTCCATGCTGCTCCTCACACCTACATTCCAAACACGACCTGTTAGTCTGGTTCGAGATCTGTGAACTGGCTCCCAGCGGAGAATACGTGCCTGCCGTAAGTTATAAAATGCTAAAATACATTAAAAGAATAGTTCCATCTTAATAAAATTAATAATAATTTTGTCACTCATCTACTATTTTAAGCGAAGGCTAAAAATTACTATTTTTTAAATAGATTACTGAAACATAAAGAGTATATAGCCAAAAATATCATAATGGACTCGTTACTACAGGTATTCGAGCACAGCGATGATCTTCCCTGCCGGGGACTATTTCTATTGCACCAGGGCATACAGCGGCGTATTCGCATCACAATCCTGCACGAGCCGTCGTCTGACTTGCAGTGGACTGACGTCAGGGAACTAGTTGTTGGTAAGATTATCTGAAAAATCTTAAAAAATCCAGAAAATTACTATTTAAATTAAAAAAAAACGATAAAAATTTATATTGAACTAATAATATTAACAAGTGAGCCCCTGAGATAATTTAAAAAAATTGATCATTCATATATTTTTCTTTACAGGTCGTATACGTAACAGCCCAGAAGCCAATGAAGATACGACGGACGGCGATGAAGACGGGGCTCTGTCTCTCGGCCTCTTCCCTGGGGAACGACCTAACCTCGACGATCGGGCTGTGTTTAGGTATTGACTATATTTATATATATATATATACGTTAACATTACAATAAACTTGGTAAAGTAAATCCAATATTTATTATTTTTGTTCCTAATAGGTTCGAAGCTGCATGGGACAGCAGCCTGCACGGGTCGCCTCTACTTAATCGAGTGAGCGCCAACGGGGAAGTTGTTTACATAACACTCAGTGCTTATCTAGAGGTAAAATGCCAAATTCATTTGTAACGATATAATTAATATAGATATAAAAAATCTCAATAAGGTTTATATATACGAGTATTATGTGGTTTTAATTTGTCGAAGGTTAAATCGATTAAAATGTAATTGATAGCCTGGGCTTGAGGCTTTATAAATTTTCTGTTTGTAATTCATAAAAATATAGATCGAGAACTGCGGTCGTCCAGCAATTGTGACGAAGGATCTGTCCGTGGTGGTGGTGGGCCGCGAGGCGCGCACGGGTCGCTCGCTGCGACGCGCCTTATTCGGGTCCAAGATGGCGCGCGCGGACCGTCTCACCGGTGTCTACGAACTCAGCCTGCATCGGGCGCTCGAACCAGGTATAACAGACTGTCTGTCTGATTGCTATAATAGATTATATATGGTAAGAGAACAGCGCCAACCATGGACAATCGCGCCACAGTCCGCGCATTGGTTGTGTTGCCGGCTGTGTACGCCGCTTAAGCGCCAGTTTTAAAGACCTCTGATATCCTCACACACTCAGCGAAACACTGTAGAAGTACTGTAGGCCAGTACCACTACACTAGTACTGCACGACGAGCAGGCCCAATTACCTACATTTTTTTATGGAAACGAAGGCAAACGATCAGAAGGCTAGGGTGGTCCTCCGGCCACAGAAACCCCAGCCTTTATACAGCCGCGGGCGACGCTTCTCTATTTTTGAAGGTCCCAAGTCGTATTGATTTGCAGATTTTCTTGTTAAATCGCAATGGAGACTACTTACTTAGATATTAGTTCGGCTTTAATGGAAATTGTATTAGAGAGATCATAAGTAAATTGTAATCAGGCGTACAACGACGACAAAGACGCGTTCTAGACACGAGCGGTACGTACGTACGCGGCGAAGAGAACCTCCACGGCTGGCGACCTCGCGGGGACTCGTTGATATTCGACCACCAGGTACGTATCACCTCTGATGCTATACAGTATCTGTTGTCTTGATATTTGCATGTTGTTCTACTTTCACTGTCACCAATGTTAAAAAAATGTAGAAATCCTAATATTTTACTTACTTGCGTGTCATATAATTCACAGATTAATCTTAATATAATAAGAACAACTCAAAGTACATCGGTGATTGTGATTTATTTTTTTACAGCTGTGAATAAGCACATACAGAATCATTGAACTGTATTTTGTTATATGTGGCAATTAATTTATAAGCAACATCTTTACAAGCAAAAGTTTCACACGTTTCGTAAAATATACTGAACCGATTTGATTGAATAAATAGTTGTATTAAAATTTGCAAGTTCAGCTACGTCTTGTGAGAGAGCTAGTAGTGTTAGCGTTGTTGCTATCCGTATGCTATCCGTAGTGCCGATGAAATATACGAATGGCTCTCCAAATGTTTGATATGACAACGTTTCCAAGTGGACGATCGCTATAATTTACAATACTTTTCAAGCACCACATAAAACGAGGCTAAGAAGTTGGAGTTTAATGTCGTGTTATTTGTGACACAAAGATTGATGAAACATCAAATTTTCTCCGTTCAGCAAGATGAATATCGGAAAACATTACTTTTTCCTGTTATATAAACGTTGTCACGTCATATGCGTGAAGCATATTTACAGTTTGCGGCAGCGATGTGCGTTAACAGTGTTCTTTTTCTCACTCACTCTACAGAAACGCATTTGGCGCAAAGTGATGTACGATTGGCCCCTCGACGTTATCGATAGATTTCAGGTCCACAAATGTTTTCCTAGCTATTTAGTATGTGCGCAATCACTCACTCGATGTCCCTCAATCATTCATACTAAATAGCTATTGAAAGTTATTTGTGTACTGGCCATATCATCTTATATGGGGATCCGCATTTCACATTGTTTGAGCTTGTTTAGGTACAGGGTTTTGCTTGTCGCATGTTTTGGTGCAATGTACGTGGTAGCCACTGCTTTTGTATGTCATGCTTTTATTGAAATGCTTAGTGGACTGCTTTTGAATTTTTAAAGTGAATTACGAGCTTTGTTGCTGGGGCACGTGCATGATAATATGCCTATTTATAGCTTCTACAATATTTAGTTACTAATTTTGAGAATAATTGTGATAATCGAGTAATATTTCAGTGGGAATTGGAGAAAATGACTCGGCTGGAACAAGTCGGTCGCACACGTCACTTGCTGGCCCTACGCGAACGGCTGAGACACGGCCACGAGAACACCGTGGCCCCCAACGACTTTACTAAAACGGAAAAGGTTTGTTAATTAAATAAAGAAGTTAATTTTTGTATTGATTACAAGCATTAGTATTGTAAGTGAAGTCGGTTTTACTTAAAGTTTTGAAGCTTTAGTAAATTCAGAACACATTAAACACATAAAATTATTGACAGTTAATAAATTGAGGGATTCCTATATAGGAGGTGTGTAACATGGCCGCAAAGGCTGCTTCCGAATGCGCACACACACGCGATGAAACTCTTTATGAACCTTGGGAGATGACACCAAAGGAGAAGGAACTAGCCACTAAATATATTAAATTAATACAAGGTATGTCAGTGTCATTTTCATGTTTACCTAATTATTTGATCAATTTCATTTAGGAGTTGTTGTTACAAATTGAAAGAAATGAAAAGAGGTTAAGCTAATTGATTAATCGATGCCAATACCACCTTAAATTTTCAATTAATGAAATATCTTTGATTATCAAAAACGTTGTTTCTGTGCACTGAACTTCACCGCAATGTCTTGGTGGATCTAATAACGTATATTTTCGGCATGACAATACATCAAGTGCGCGATGGTATAAATAAAAATCGTTTCAGGCCGAATAGGCACAAACACAAACAAAGAGGTGGAGACAGCAGTGTCTCCTGCAACTCCAGTCGATGAAGGCGTGTCTGCTGATATATCAACTCCCAGCCTATTGTCTTCCATACATAGTGCTAGCAGTTTTGAGTGAGTAGGCGATCATATGGGTTGCTATTTACTTGTAAAGGTCAATTTATTAGTTTAGTAATAACTCTATAATAATGAAAAATTAGCGCAGCATATGTTTTCATATAAAACACCTTCAATTAGGCTTTATTAGATTTCTATAAATTATGGTGATGAACGATTGTTTTTGTTTCAGACTATGTTCCCCGGAACGTGCCCTGCTGGAGAAGTCCATTTCCGGGTGGGGTTGCGGCGTGGGCGCTCCGATGGGGCCCATGTCCGTGTCGGGTGTTGGCGGCGCCCTCTACGTGCCGGAGTGCGAAGAGGTGCGCGTGTCCGCCGCAGTTGCACGACGCGGGTACCTTAACGTATTGCAACACGGCACGCACGGATGGAAAAAACGATGGCTGGTATGTGATTTTTGTTCATTTCTTTTTGCCAACATTTAACGTTATGAAATTTTTAGTTATCATTTGTATAATTTGCAAAGTTAGTTCTTAATTATACGAATGCAAGTGACATTTATAATATAAATGTATTTTGCAGTGAAAAACCATTGTATTGTATTTTCAGGTGGTGAGACGGCCGTACGTCTTCATGTATCGCGATGAGCGCGACTCAATCGAACGCGCACTTATAAATCTTGCGAACGCGCACGTCGAGTATTCCGAAGACCAGGAACAAATGGTCCGCATGCCCAATACGTTCAGGTCGGTTTCTCCTTACTTGCCACTACCAATTATGCTTCTATATCTCATTACCTATTCAGCTGATATTCTTTCGTGATTTTATTTCAGTGTGGTGAGCAAGGAGCGTGGATATCTCTTGCAAACCCTCGGTGACAAAGAGGTCCACGACTGGCTGTATGCTATTAATCCATTACTCGCCGGACAAATCAGGTGAGCGTACATAATCTTAATTTCAATTAATTTAACCAATCTAAAAGAAATAGAAAATCCAGAACAACAATTTAACATTTGGATCTCTTATTATAAATGACTTATAAAATTCAAATTTTTGTACCTTGAAATGAGCTATGTCTGTTGGTTCTAATGCCATTTCACTTGTACATAAAAGTAGTTAATTCTATTAAACGATTGAGCTCTTGCATTTTCACACGCTTAATCCATAAATTAATGATTTGATCAGGTTATATTTTCTCCGTTGTTATATTTTACATATAAAACCGAATAAGAGAAATGGATAGATTTAATGATGTAACAAACCTTTTAAATCGCTGAAATTTCAACGAAATGGATTAAGTGGGAAGAGATGCAAGTGATCGATTGTGGCGAACGTATAGCGTAGTATAAGTGTTGGCTCGCGTGAGCTCGGGCAAATGAATATACACGCTTAAGGTGTACGCGCACAGGTCGCGGTCAGGCCGCCGCGGCGCCCCGCCCCCTGCCGCCGACAAGGCCTCTCCGCACAAGGGACAAGCATGAGACCTCACCATGGAGTCTATACTCGTTTATTAAATGCGTCGCCGACGGTCGAATAGCGCACAGACCGCTCCGAGCTGTGCGATCCGCGAGATATTGAAGGCGGCCTAACGCTTTCGCCCCTCACGTCGGCCGCCGACTCTATAACAGAATACTGTTCACTCATCACGCGAAAGAGCAGGAGAACTTCTATTTTGGTAACTGATTTGTCACGCACAAATGCGGTTTACAACGGTTCAGTTCAATCCTTAATCTTCTCCTGTCATCCGTTCCATCCTCACCAATTCAAAATCCCCTTTCACTTGAATAAGATGATTGAATTTTGGTTATTATTCTGGAAATGGGCGGACAGGAGCGATATGGGGAGAAGGGTATATTTTGAGAGAGAACTCAAATTAAATCGTTGGCCTCTTGTATCCGCGTTAAGATGCTGTCATATTACGGAACGCCAAGAAAACAATCTCAAAGCTAAATATCAGTTTTTAAGATTAGCACAGCCGTAATCGTTACCAGAATCGAATATGATTTGGAGCAGTGATGCTGCTTTTTTATAGAAAAGTATCATTAATCTTTCGAAAGAAAGTAACTCTCCAGGCTCTTTCAAATTATAAAATAAACTCTTCCGATACACGTAAGGGACGAAAGCGGAGTACGGCGATCGGATTTTGTGCGACTGGTTTGGTAGAAACGAATTTACTAAAAATTATTTGCTTCTTACTTCAGTAAGATTCCCAAAGACTTCTCTTTCCTAATCCGAAAGGATATTTCTATTTATGTATATCTATTGTTGAATATAAGTTGTATATTTAAAATTCAGCGTTATCGCTACTTTTTACCATCAGTATTAATTACTCGCATTAAGTGCGAGATACGGTCTCTCCTATACATAAACGTAGATATATATTTTATATTTTCGAGTAGTAATGGCCAAGTGTGAGTTGGGACCAAACCGGTGCACCAATGAGAGCTATTTACAGAGAAACGTGGAGAACAATAATGTTTGTATATTGTAACCCGGAGATTGGGCTGGCTTTAATATCTACAGCGGAACGCACACAGTTGTTTCGTAAACTTTGAACTATATCTATAATCGATTTTAGACAAATATTGTTAGCGTTATTGTCTTTGCATCGATGTTGTCATGTTCTTGCCAAATTTTCCTCAACACTATATTGCCAGTCTAACTAGTATTGGTTTTCAATTATTATATTATACTACGGTAATGTAATCGATGAATATTTATGTTTCTAAATCGAATGCATTTTGGTAGAATTGTGATAGATTAGTCCGACAATGCGTATGTTACTTATATTAAATAAATTTAGCTTCTTTTATATTTATGAATACAGTTTAAATAGTTAGTAATATTTGTTCAAGCCTAGTTGACTGCTCGCCCGACTGTTTACCTGTGCTAGTGTCGCTGTATGTTATGCAAAGACTCTAATGAATTAACAAACAATGTTAACTCTAATTATTATTACTGAAACGTGCGATATGGTCTCTAAAAGTTGCGCACAAAAGTATTGTTCGGCGATGTCGAGTGGACTCCATAAGTGAGCTGGATTTACATGAAAACCACATGCTACTGGAAGTATTCTTAGATTCTCGTCTAATGTTGCGTAATCTATTAGTGTAACTTATCTTTGTATATACGTATGACCCGAATGTTTAGAGGTTTATAATTTTTGAGGTTCAAGGCATTTGTCCGAGCGATGTCATACGTAACGTTTTCTTTCGCCCAAGATGTCCGTTGAAAGTGCTAATCTTGCGATAACCACGGTACGAATAAGGTAACACAAGAAGAATGACAAGAAGTATAATCTAAAGCAGTGAACGCGCCCGTCGCTTTTGAGCGCGTAATAATCTCTCGTCCCGTAAGATTAGCGCTTTCTAGGATACAGTCCATTACTTTACCAGCGCCCTTTCAACTGGTGTTGATTGTAAATACATTATTATTATTATAATACTTGTAGTAAATGTAGTATATTGGTTTCATATTGTTTACGCTCCTATTTGTTCAATCTTACACACTGTTTATAAATTATAATTTTATTATTTATTATTATGATTGAATTTGATTGTATAAAGTAGGTTAATGTAATGTTATGTAAGTAGGAGTGGTTTTGTAACAGTTCAGTTCGGAAGTGTCCAACGTCACAAATCGTTCTGGAATATTCTAGTCATACGCGGCGTAGGCAATTGCGTGATAGGGTAGCTCATACATGAAGATATATTGATGCTGTGCATACAATCACGACGTAGTTTGTTAATAAGTAATTGTGTCGGGGTTATGCTCTTATAGATCGACCTTCACGCCAAACAGCTCTCTCTTTATTTCCATTCAACATCACCATCGTAGGTAGATAAATGTAACAGTAGACTTTATTTCTCCTATGTATGGTCCTCTTTCAATCCTGTAACAGCTTCGATTAATGTTGAGTAATATAATTGACAATGTCCTATCGCTTCTAGGCGACTTTCGATATAATAAAACTAAATTATTGAGCGTAATTTAAGATCTTGAAATTTTTAAGCTTAAGTGAGTTTTGGTCGTTGTAAATAAGTCAAGCGGTACGTTTTGTTGTGTTTGTAATAATTGCAATAACCTATCCGATTGCTTTTTGTGTTATAATTCCATTCACAGGCTTACACAATGGCTCTTAGAGAACCCTTGAACACTAGGCTATCCAAATAAATTAAGATATTATTAAACTAGGGAGATGACTTAAACGCCTACTGCAGGGACTGGCCCAGAAGGTCTCCAGGCCAGGCATGTCGGCAAGAAGAAAACGGGGCCTGTGCCCTGCAATAGGATGACCAGAGCTAAATAAATAAAATAGTTGTAAGGTCAAAAAGTATTACCCAAATTAGGCATGCTGTGTGTTACATTTCTGAAATTATTACAATATAATGTTAGGGTTGGATACTTACTTGTATTTTCTTTAGGGACATATCGTCAGCTACTTTATCTTTTTCCTAACTAATGCTTAACTAATGTTGTTTACTTGTAATATTGCATTAGAATCGATATGTCTTTTACGATTTGTTCAATGTGTTAAAAGTTGTAAATTGTTTAGCAATCTTTTGTACCTCACGTAATGGATCTCAATAATGATAATAATTGTTCTTTTAATAATATCTGTTCTTTTCTAGTCATTTTTATAACATTCCAATGTATTTCTTCTTTTCGAATGATAGTATAAATTGTGTTTTGCAAAGCAAAATGGTGTTTACATAGTTAATATAGCAGGAGATTAAGACCGCGGAGGTGCCGTGAATTGGATGAAATATATTTTTCTTATTTCGTTTTTAAGTTTCGCGGAGCTTCTTGTCTCTATTTTTGACATTTCGAAAGACCTTTTAAATTAGATTATATAGCAGCTTAAGCTGGATTATATATTATATTTTTATAGAGTATACTCAAAAGCTATACTGTTATTTTTATAGAGTAGCGGATATTTCAGTTGACTGTTCTTTGAAAGTTAGTTTTATATTTGACGAGGGAGCTTTTTGTTCAGTGCTTTTTATTCTAGTGATGTGTTAGGGACAGCTCCTTGTGATTCGATAGTGATTGTTTGTTGGGCGAGAACGATTATAAAATTATATATATTCTATATATAATTTATAGATTTCATTCAATTTATGAAAATAAGAACAATGTAATAATTGGTAATATTACTCATTGCTCTAAATGTACTATCAAAATATATTATACACAGTGTTAAAGGTCATAAATAAAATGCTTTGAAAATTTCCAAACTGTTGTGTTTTTCAAGACCTCTCCATACTCTTAGAAAAATTTGTAAAATAATACACGAAAAAGTTTATATCATTTAATACAGTATCACAAGATTATCAGTGCACTAATTACTTACATTTTAGTATAAAATAACTTACATAATATGGAATATACAAACATGTAATAAAATAATTCATAAACATGAGATGCCAACCGAAACATTTTTATACTTTAAAGAAACATTGTGTTTAGAAAAACTGTTTAACATTCGATTCAAACTCAGCTTTTATGGATATTAAACACAGCAGCGAAATTTAGTAAATACATATTTTATCTACGCGCTAAACAAATTTCATTTTTGGACAATACGAGCATCGTTGTGT